>APFE030469799.1:63036-172637 GCA_000404065.3 Pinus taeda | reverse complement strand
AGCATCTACCCAAAATTGTAAAGGCAATCCTACATGCAATCTCATGCACCTTGCATGCTCCATGATTGTCCTATTCATCCTTTCTGACACACCATTTTCTTGTGGTGTTCTTGGAACTGTCTTCTCTCTGTGAATTCCATTCTTTGAATAGTACCTATCAAACTCTTTTTTGTAAGATTCACCTCCATTGTCTGATTTGAGACACTTCAACCTTTTTCCTATCTCATTTCCAGCCAAAGATTTCCATTTCTTGAAAATATCAAATACATCTGATTTATTTCGAATCCAATAAATCCAGGTTTTTCTAGTTGCATCATCAATGAAAGTAACATAATAATGAGAGCCACCAAGATATGATACCTCAGCAAGTCGCCATACATCTGTATGCACAAGCTCTAACTTTTCGATCTTCTTTTCTTTCCCAACTATGAGGAATTTGACTCTCTTCTGTTTTCCATAAACACAGTTCTGACAGAATTTTAAATCAATATGCTTCAAACCTGACAACAAATTTCTTGAGTGAAGAATCTACATCCCCTTCTCACTCATGTTCCCAAGCCTATGATGCCACAATGCCATATATTTCCCATAGATTTTAAAGCATTAACAAAATTATAAATACCATTGCATAAATACAATGTACCAACCTTTCCTCCTTTCGCTATTTCCAGGGATCCTTTAGTGACCTTCCAAGTTTTATCTGTGAAAGTAGTTACACAACCTTCACCTCCCAACTTCCCTGTTGAAATCAGATTTTTCTTAGATCTGGAACATGCCTTATCTCCTTCAATAGCCACTGATTTCCATTTTTCTATTTTATGAAAACTGTACCCATTCCAATGATTTTACAGGGTTTATCATCACCCAGTCGAACCTGTCCAAAATCTCCTTGAACATAATCATAAAAATGTTTCCTATAGGGTGTGGTATGGAATGAGGCCCCTGAATCTACCACCTAGGCATCAATAATATTTTCTAATGAAAGAATCAAAGCATCTTGCTACACATCACCTATTACATTCACTTCATGATTATTTTCTTACTGCGCATCTCCTTCTTTTCCCTTTTGAGACTTGTAGTCTTTCTTCAGGTGTCCTTTCTTCCCACATTTCCAGCACACTATCCCTGATCCAGACTTACTGTGATATCCAGGGCTCTTTCCTCTTTCCATTTTTCTTACCCTAGTCTCTACAGTTAAAGCATTACCTGATGTCTCACCGAAGCTTTTCCGTCACATTTCCTCACTAAGGATTGCATCGACAACATCATCAAACTTTAAAGTACTAGATCAGGATAAAAAGTTAGTAATGGCCATAACTAAACCATTCTAACTTTCTAGCAATGAGCAAAGAAATAGCAAGGCCCTAACTTCATCATCAAAAGTTACCCCTACAGAACTTAACTGGCAGGTAACTGTATTAAACTCATTTAAATGATTAGCAATAGATCCAACTTCCGACATCTTCATATTAAATAAATGCTTCATAAGAAATACCTTATTTGAGGTCAAGGATTTTTCATATAGTTTGGCCAATGTCAACATTAAACCCTATGTTGTCGTTTCCTTTGAAATACTAAATGCTACCGACACCGCTAGGCACAGCCGTATTGTTCCAAGTGCCTTTCTATCGAGAATATCCCATTCTGTGTCTGTCATACTCGTCGGCTTCTTTATCTTTTCACTCAATGGTTGGTACAGATCTCCCTAATACAGATAATCTTCCATCTGCATCTTCCACAACTGGTAGTTTTGGCTGTTGAATTTTTTGACCCTAAACCTACCATCTTCCACCAATTCTCCCACTCAAACCAGGAACCCTTCTCTCCTGCGAGTTTATCAACCAAATAGACCTTCAGCTCTGATACCAGTTGTTAGGAAATTATATATTACAGAGCAATGGAACACATAAAATATTGTATAAATATAAACATAGAAAATGCATAAAACAAGAGAGACATAGATATACGTGGTTCACCTAGTTTGGGCTATGTTCACGAAGAAATAGCCAGTCCTTCTTTTTATATTATCCAGTAAACTAAAGAGATACAGCCTACAACAGATCCACTGTAACTCCCTCTTCACTCTCAATCTCCACTCTCTTCCTCACCCAGAACACAAATATACATAGACGCAATACAATTCCCTCGTATATAGCGAGGGGTTACCTTATAGGGAAAAAACACCTAAATTAAACATAAATCCTATCGTCAAATCTCTACCTAATGAACGACCCAGATTGACTACGAAATTACAACATTTTACAAGGTAATTTTACATCTATTCTTATCTTCAGGGGCGCTACCCCCGATCCCCCCGCCAAGGGGAGCTCCAAATGGTCGCAACCGCCCCCCCTGGACCCCCCCTACAACGTATATTTCGTCCCATTACGAACTGGGGTCCAATGCGGCGATACCTTTGAATATAGAATATGATCAAGCTCCACACCCAACACAATGATAGTGGTGGTCAGTCTACTGTTGAAAACATATATCCTTCTATGAAACTGATCACTGTAAGACCAATGAAAATGAGGGTTGGTCTATTGACAACCTCGAACATATCTATTGGAAGGCACATGTATAAAGCTACATCAGTCTACCAATAGTTTTTCGCATGGAGTCCAAATATCGATAGAACAATTAGCATAGGTAGATTGATGACCATGGACATCTTTCAATGAACTTGCTATATCATCCATCCTTCTCCTGTGATGGTTATATGTTCCCTATCATTGTATGATTAATTCTTGTACGATTCAGTTGTAATGAAAAGACCTACAAGGCAGAGTATTTAAAAAAAATATATCTAAAAATATCTCTAGATATATTCTCACATCTATAAGTGCTTGTACTTCTTTTCTCATAGTTAACTTTCCTTATCACGATTTCCACAGTATGTAAATAACAATATGAATACCTAAATTACATTGATATTTTAACAAATCTACAAGATGAAAGTAGGTTATGAAGAGAAATGGAAATAAAAAAATTATTGACACTAAGAAATTAAATTTAATATATTACCTTTCAACCTCAAAAACTGAAGCAATTCCTTCTCTAATGGAGTAACATAGTACCTAGATACTTTACCCCAGTGGAAACTATAAATTCTCTATTTTCACAAAATACATGATAGACTTCAGACTTATCCTACGCTAAAAAAAAAAAAATCTTACTTTTATAACAAACAAAAGCATCTGAACACAATTGAATAACTCATAGAAGCAATGGACTCAACCATCCAATTTGCCACTCGTAAAACTACTTATACAAATACATTTCTCTAGTGGGCATGTATACAGTTGAGAAGTGCCTTCTAAATTTGAATGAAAATCTCAAGGAACTAATTTCAAATGAATTAATCCCCACTAAATATCTCATAATATCATAGAATTCATTATGAAAGAGACTATCCAAACAAACAAAATAATTTGGAACATACATACCTACAAATAACAACACCTTGTTGGATCATTATCAAATAGAAGATAAGCTAATAAGTTCTTTCTTTCTATAACAATTTTGATCTATTATTGTTGCTTTCCATTTTACATGTGTTTATTGTGATTTTTGTAGGGCCATTTGCAAAGTGTCATATTTTTTACATGTAAGATTGAAGTTTGGAGAGATCTACATGTGTCTAAAGAGAAAAATCCATTGTCCCAACCTTCATGGAAAGGAAAATATCACCATTGAATCAAGCACATTACCAAATGCATATACGAAACACCATTGAAGACTATGTTTGGAGATGCATATAATTTTTCACTAGAGACCAACAAGAAATACTAGGTTCTGAGAGCACTATGTTGAAGGAAAAACGTTCACAAATGTGATAAGAAACACCAACACAAAAGAACTTTGTGAATCCTATTTCCACTTTCAAAGGACAAGCATCTTTACAAAGGCGAAAGGCAATGTATGCATATTGGAAAATTGAAAATGGTGGGTGGGAGAAAAGGAGAAATGCGAGTGAAAGAGTGTAGTTTATCTATGAGTTTTACAGTACATCTAATTCAATGATGCATGAATCTAAGATCTAAGATTTGATTGATTATGGTATTCCAATTTAAATATATTTTGAAAATTTTCAAAAATGAAACTTAAAATCCAAACTACACTCACCAATCTAAATCACAATCAGATATATATATATAAGGACATCATCAATATTTTCATCTTTCTCATCATAATAACAAGAAGGAAATTTTCCCCCTCTTCATTGTGGAGCTTTGAATTTTTCTCGTCAGAGTAATAAAAAGGTACTCTTCTTTGTATTCCATCTCTATTTCTACTTGTAGTATGTTGATATTATGTTTTATTAGGGTTTTCTTTCCTTGAGAGTAACCCCATTGTAGCTTTGAACCATTTGAGGGATCAATCAGAAGTCAATAGTTAACTTGACAATTTAGTTAAAGATGATCTTTTTCCTTAATGCTTCATTTAAAAATCTATATGATATTATCCTTGTTGCAATATAGAGGACCCAAAAAATATCTCTGGCCACATTTTCACATCTATAAGTTCTTGTACTTATTTTCTCATAGTCAACTTTGGGTCATAGTGTAACAAACTAGATTGTAAATATTATGATGGCATGCATTACTAAGTGATACTAGTGTGGTTACTTTTATAAGTTCATAATGATGCAATTATGTTTTATTACTAATGAAAAAAATCCAAAAAATTAATTGAATGTGTGGAACACCTACCTTGACTATGATGCCATGAGAGGGATTCATTAAGGGGGAATGGTGGAAAATAATTTCCCATTGAAATTACCTTTTTTATAATTCATTGTTGAGCTAAAATATAAAACTTATTTTTCCCATATTCCAAGAAATTAGTTAGAAAACGATTTGGAATATGAGCTACCAACATCCCATTATTATGAGGGTAGATGGAATTCATAGTTGAATAGGAATTGGTCGTTAAACTCTAATGTTGGGGGGGGGAGGGGGGAGGTGTACAATTTTTCTTCACACAATTTAATGTCGTGAGCCAACACCTAATGAACACAACCTTTGTAGATGATAGACTGGAACATTTCGTTGAATGCGCTCCTCTAAACTCTGCTAAATACACAAATTTTATAGTCCAATGTTATTCACAGCCATAACCATTCAATAAAGGCATTCTGATTTTGGGATATGCCTTTCATGTTGTTGGAATAAAGATAATGTTGAGTAAAATCAAGTACTTATTTTGTCTAAGTTAGTAGTGATGTGTTAATCTCAAATTAGAATGAAGAAGCAATGTCAACATAACATCAAGTGAAATGTTAAAGCACCAATGTCATGAACTATATTTAAAAATAGTATAACATAAGGAAAGTGGAGGTTGGAATAGTGAATATTGAGTAGTATATAGTAACAAAATTATGTCCATAGTACATAGTCACTTGCAATTGAAAGAATCACTTGAATCAGGGTTGGAAAAAAATTCATGTATATGAAACCTTATTCTTTAAGACCTTTACTTGTGTACATATTCACTTCAAATAGATACTTTGGTTTCAAAAAAAATATATAGACACAATCTAATTTCAAAATTTACAAATGAACTTAACAAACAATTTCTCTATCAAAAAGAGTGTACAACACAATTTCTTCCCTAGAAGGGATAAAACAATGACCCTAAATATGTGAGAAATAATATTACATGAAAGAGAATAACTATCCTATTAACAAGAAATGTTCCTTTGACTGCATTAGCATTATATAAAATATTGCACTGATGAGCAAAGGGTAGGCCTACAAAAACATTCAATCATTTATTACATACTCAATCCAAGTAAAATTTTGGAAAATATAATCAATATAGAAAACCTCAATGTACACAATGCTAGTTTTGGAGTCAATAGATAGTGAAAATAATGTTGAATACCAAGAACATACCATGAGAAATAAACAAGAGTAAGTATCGTTTACATGTCATCTGACATGTCTCTAATGCATTCATCTTATTTAGTAGTTTTATTAATCAATGCAGCCCTATAAAGCCTTGTCTCTCAACCAATGAAGTGAGGCTAATGCAAATTTATTTCTCTCACTAGTTCATGGTCACTTAACTTAAAGGTTTTCTCACTCCACATGTGTGGATGGATGATATCTATCCCCACCTCATCCTAGTTCATCAACAATTTAACATGCCAATGAATCTTTTTATGTGTTGTTTGTGTTCGTAATTTGAAAATCATAAGAAAAGAATCACATGCAGGTGTACAGACACCCCTGCAGCCGCCCCCCCCCACCTCCTCCCCCCCAAAAAAAAAAAAATATGAGTTCAACTAGCAATTCCTTTTCCAATAAGACCAATTTTTAGCTTCCTACTTTGGGGAAGCTATGATACCAAGATAATTGAACCTTCCTCATGAATTTGGAATAAGAATACTTTGATGTCATCTCTAAAGTTTTGTCCTCAAGAATACTATGGAGATTATACTAGCTTTGGGGTTTTTTTTATGCATAGCACATGACCATTGGGGAAGTACAATATCTCTCTAGGTCGAAATAGTTTAGAAAATACATGAGTACTTTTTTTTTTGATCGAAAAAAATAACCATAAGGCTTTCGCTACTTCAGAATTGAACCTAAATTATGGCCTCCACACCTAAATTGGAATAAAATTTTGAGGTTGTAAGTGATCAAAATTAAGATAAATGATAGGTGTCTCTTAGTTCCTACCTACCATGGTAATTTTTCCATATCGCCTCAGCTGGAATCCCTTAATGAAGGATGGTTGTTGTTGTAATTATGAAAATGTAAAATATATAAATTTTATGTCTTTGAATGCATAGGAAAACTCAACTTGAATTTGTTTTTACATGCATAATAGGAGATTAAAAAAAAAGAAATACTATGCATTATAATTCCCAATAACTGTTAAGCTTATTAAAGAATACGTTACTTTCCTTTTCTTATGTATATTTCATATGTAAATAGTGATTTTCCAAATAATGATATTGGGATTGCCTTAGATATCTTGAGAGATCACATGCATTTGTATTATTTTTATAATATATTAAATGTAGTCTTGAGAATTTATAAGGGACTAAAACTTTCTATGTCAAAATATGAATTTCAAATTTGGAATTATTATGCTATAGAGTAGCATGATTATTCAAGCCATGAATTACCATCACAAGCATTAGGGTACAAGCCTCCATATCAACCCACTAAACTACCAAGTAAAGGCTCTTAAGGCCTAGTTTCTGCACTCCTTATGGTTTAATTTTGGAGGCATTATGTGTGTCTGTGTGAATGTGGTAAATCAATCAAAACAAGGGGGTACGAGGTGAGTTTGAGGATGCATGGAACCAAGAGATAATCCAAAGTCTGTGGCTTATGGTTGGTCCATTTTTACAAGCTATACCCATATATTATATGCCAGTGCACTCTCCCACCCACTCTGCATAACTCTTTGAAAATGTTTTCATAACTCATGCAAATGGTTCTACACCTAAGGAACAACCCACAAGATTTAAACATCCTTTGAACTTAGAAAATACAAAGGTCCATTTGATGTTGTTTGTATCATATTGGTGTTTATCCTACAACCATGCTAACATGGGATATATGATTCAAAATTACCATGGCCATCACCAACCAACTTAAAATGTATCACATCATATTGGATTCATTAAGGAAATTAAGACCAAAACTTGAATTTATAGAATGTGCAATCAAAAGCCACAACAACCATGCATGCAAGAACCACACTTTCATGAATTCATATTCCATATTTTAGAGATAAACAATATACAAGCTTAGATACCATATATGTAACAATCTCTAAGCTAGTTCGAATCAGTGTTCATTACATCTATAAGCTTCACATTTTCTATTCTCACCTTGAAAAGTAAAGATTCATTTAATTTGAAAACTAAAGGTTCATTTTTATTAACCTATCTTTCTTTGTCCACATGGTTCAAAGTATATTGATCAAATTAAAAACTTTGTTGCACAAAGTATACCAATGAAAGTAAAAATTAGATATCCTATCTCAACCCATTCCAGACACATTCCTATAGTATTGTTTGAAACTATGATATCTAGTATCCAAATGCATGTCTCATATATATTTTAAATAGTTATCAGTGGTGGAGGAAACCCCACTTTTATTGAAGGTATTTATCCCAAACACACCTTCAAGGTAGTGCATAAGCTCTTTCTTTACATTGGAATTTTGGGAATTCCACCTTGTGCATATTTTATTTCAGATATGTATTGTACTTAGTGTCATTTTGATATATTTACACCCTTACACGGTATATACATGAGCATACTTTTCATATTATGTTTATAATGGTTTGGAATCTATAAAATATATTTTTTCATTAAAACTTTAATAATTTGTGGATTTTTTAGTAAACCAAGTCATAAAATTAAAACCAGTTCGATTCCAAGTTGATTGTGATTTAACCCTTTACTAACTATAATTTTGAGTCCAATTTTTAAAACATTTAATGTGCTATATTGAAAAGTGTAACATCTACCATATATGTATCTATATCATGGTAAATTGGTGACAACATGATCCTAATAAAATATAATTCAAGTGCAAATTCTTTCTACCAAGATTTAGAATGAACTTGAACCAAGATTCATGCCACTATTCGTGTTAATTAATACTTGTAATTAAACTATATATAACTCACTGGGATTGGCATGTGAAGAGTGTCGAGATTGACACTCATCAACTATGAAATAGTGTGTGATGGTTTTAGTCTTACCATGACTCAAAGTTAAGGAAAAATAGTACAAATAGTAGTATCTAATATATAATAGATTTTATTTTAGCATGTATATGTAAAATAATTCTTCTAAAGTTTATATTTTGATATATATGTTTAAAATGGTATTCCATATATTACCCTAAAATCTTAAATGTTGGAATGTTCCAATGGAATGAATCCAAAACCAAAGAAGCTTCACTTGTATGGAGGATAGAGGATGGAAAACAAACACAGGTAACTCTCATATAATTTTGACCCAGTAGACTTCCCTTACAAGGTTCCTCCAAAATGAAGAATGAAAAATATTTTTTCCTCAAAGAAATGCAATTATATTTATAAGAGTATTGTTTTTTGTCTTTTTTGTTTTTGTTTTTTTAATTAATTAATTAATTTAAAATCTTATTGTTTAAAATACTTATACATGTTATGCACACAAATGAATCATTATCAACATAAACAATACCAAGGGATAACAAGGGTGAGATATTGATCACTCAATCATTCTATGTAACCACATAATCATGGTAAGGAAAATCTATTGTAGCATGTATGAGACCTATTTTAACTCCATTTCTTTTGCTCATGGTGAGAGACTCATGGTGACTAAAGGATGAGGACTATACCATTCAATTATGTGTAATTTTGATTACCAATACTTATCAACGTCTCTACATACAACTATAGACACATTTCAAATAACATTGTTCAAATAAATATAAATCATATTAATATATTTACAATGTCATATTCACATTTATACATACACTCTTAACCCCAACTTCAATCTATACAATTTGACTCACTCTAGAGTCTGCCTACATGTGGTTCTTCTTGTCATACTTGACAAATATCTAATAGCTTGTAAAAATATATATCAATTTAACAACACAATTCATGGATATATTCATCACCAAATCAAAGTCTCTACAAACAATCATAATATTCAATAGTATTAAGTATTTTTCAACATTTTCATGATTCAGATACAATCATCGCAAGAAAAATTAATAAAAAAATAAACAAGATGAAATAGTTTCAAAAGTGAATCCATTAGAAATGTTACAATATGATGCTAAATGATTTAGAATATGTGTCTTATAATAAATGAAAAGATAAGGAAGCATATATGTTAAGATAGTCACTTCTATTATATAAAAATTTCTAGACCTACACCAACCTAAATATGGAGTTCATATGGGATCCACATGAACTTTCTTAATTTCTCTCTATTTTTCTTAACCATGGTGAATTGGTAACTTGTTGGAGTAATATGGCTGAGGCTCAAGATCAAACCTATTGGTTGTCTCTATAACACTAAGATCCAACAACTCATAAGATAGATATACCATTAATTTATGACTTAGTAAGAGTCAAGACTCCATCAGGGTGCGCGAATCTACTCCTTGAACCTTATCACAATGGTCCAAAATGTCCCGCATGGGATTTGAAACTGGGTGGAGGGGATAACATCTTATTGTGTCAACCACTTGGTCCTTCCACTAGCAAAACATATACACATGAAATTAATAATAAAAGGATTATATCTATATAGAGGATATGAGAGATGTTTATTGCATAAAAAGGGTGTTCTACATCTGAGTATGGGGAGATGTTCTCGTTAGATCATTAGATTTAAAATTAAATTAAATTAAAAAAAAACATTAATATTATAGTTTAAATAATCTATTCAATTCAATTATATATATATATATATATATATAATATATTATTAATAAAATGTCACACACACACATAATAGTATAAAATTAAAATCCGTTTTACCATATATATTAAAAACAATAATTCATTTTAGTTTCAGATGTTCATATTTAAGAAACATATAAAAACTTAATACTTACAATAATTTTTTTCACTAAGTTATATATATATATATATATATATCAATTATACACATGTCACTTTAAAAAAATTAAAAATATAAAGCATGTCAAATGAAAATGCAAGCATGTGTCTGTATTACTGAGATTTTAAAATTAAAAATAGCATATATTATATTTATAGAAATGCGAAATTTATATAAATATAAATAATATTGTTATAACCAACATAAGATTCATCATAACACTGGATTTATCAAATGTTGAGAGGAATCAAATCTCTCAAGGTGTAAATTTTTTCTCAAGTTTTTCACTCAAAAAAAGTTTTTCGTTTTGAGAGATTTGAACTCTCTCAACTCTTGGTAGATCCAAAATTAAGATGCATCTATGCGAGTATATAATTATAATATGAAATAATTACAATCCACGACACATGTGTAATCTCAATTGTTAAATATGAGATCCTAGTCAATAACCATTAAGTGTATAATGAAGTTAGATGTGAACACTAGACAAAGTCATATCTTCTAGAGAAAACATCCTCAATATAAGGGCCTATTGACTCTCTTGGAAAACTCAAGAATCTATTATGATATTGTAGAAGTGTTTTTAGTTCATTATGATTTTCCATCTCTAATTTGTAATGTTAAGTGATGAGAACATAAAACAAATTGTATGTTTCTCTCTATAGAAGTATTTTCCTTTAACTTAAGCTCACATTGGTAGCATCTCATTTTCGCAAGAGGGTATTCACAAGGCTTCTTAATTATCTTCTTTTATACAAATTTTGAACGTCTAAGGTTTATCCAAAAATATTCCTTTTTATTATTATTATCTATTCAATCTTGTCATGGCACTAACTCTTATATTTAGTACAATTTTATTTCTTCTCTATTAGGAATGAAGGTAATATCCTCTTGTTAGGAGACTTCAATCCTAGAAACAAATCTAACCAAGTTATTCTTCTAAGCAGTAATGAAAAACTTGATCGCCTTTGGCTAGAAGAGGACCTTGATTAAGCTACTAGATTCAAAAGAAACTCTAAAGACCTAACCAAGACTTTATTTGATACCAAGTTAGTCAAAATATGTACTTCTGAAGACAATATAATTTGCAATGGCATAATCAAGTGACCAAACTCCAACCAAATGACTTGTATTCATGGGCTTGGAAGTATATTAGTGGATTATGTGATATTTAATATGGATGTTTCCAACCAAATTGTAAACTTTGACCTCTTAAATGGCCATGAGCCTAACTCTGATCATAGACCTTTAACCTCAATGCTAAAATTTGGCATGAAAAGCAAGAACATTCATAAGAATTGTAAGAGTCAAAGCCACCTTCCTTTTAGTAAGAGTAAAATTGTTCTTTTTATAAAGGATTGAAATAGGGATTTGCACCCCTTAACTTATAATGATAACATTGAAAGAATCTAACATAATTTTGCTACAACTCTCTCCACTACCGTTTGCAAGTTCTCTATGAAGATGTCATATAAAAATAATAATAGAACTACAAACCTTTAGTATAATAGTGATTGTAAAATTGCTTTAAAAATGATTAAGGATTCTGCTAATGAAACAATAAAGCTTGATAAAATACATACACATAAATTATTTAATAAAATAAGGGAAATATAATATATAAGTAGAAAGAAAGAGAGTTACTACACCTCTTTAAATTTGATCCTAGAAATTTTTGGAGGACAATTTTGATTCAAAATACGAGATAAAATCATTGCATTCCCTTGAAGAACTAGAATATTTACCTTAGAAACCCCTATGAATCCCTTAACACCATGGACACCATTTTGAAAACTACCATAGAGGATGATACCTTTTCTTTGGAAGAAATTAATTTTTGCATTAAGCAACTTTCTAACATGAAATCTAAGGACATAGAGGGTTGCCAAGTTGAAAATTTTAAAATGGGAGAATTTATCGTCATCCTACATATACAAAAGCTATTTAATTTAGCATTGAAGCAAGGATTTCCTCAGCCTCGGACACATAGCCTTATTGTGTCTAATTTTATGATTGGGAATAAAATAATTTCCTCCAAGTATAGAACCATTATTATTAGCCACATTTTAGACTAGTTTTTAAGCCTTATATTGGAAAATTGATATTAACCTTTGGCTTGAAATCCATGATAAAAGGGTGAAAGAAAATTTGGGTACAAGAGATATCATTCAAATGTGGATCATCTTGTTTCTCTTAGGATTATTGTAGAGGAATTCTTCAATAATAAAATTGATCTCTTCTATTGTTCTATTGAATTTAGAAAAGATTTTAACATCGTTCTCAGAATGAAGCTACAAAAGAGGTTAAAAGAGATAATGGTTCCTCTTGAGTTAAGGGTTGTTGTGAAAATACTATATGAGAATGTTATTTAGAATTTTAATACTACTAAGGGTTGTTCAAAAAAAATTAAATGAAATATTGGAGTCACTCAAGGGAGCCCCTTATCTCCTACCCTTTCTTGCATACATAATGATAAACTAGAAGATTGTTTGGAAAATGTAGGTTGTGTTGGCCCTACACTCATAGGTATGGTCATAAATCTTCTTCTTTATGCTAATAGTATTGTTATTTTGATAAGAAACCATTACAATCTCACAAAACAACTTAGAATCCTCCCAAGTTTTCTTCGCAAAAATGGATATGACTTTAAATACCAAATGAAACTAAAGTCATGAAATTAAAAAAGATCAGCTATGGTACTTTCATTTATGACAACAACTCCTTAGAGGAATCTACTTCATACAAATATATGGAAATAAGCATCGATGATAAGATCAATTGAAATTATAGCATTGGAAAAAGGATAAATGGAGGTCAGAAAGCTTACTATTGGGAGGAAAACAATTATAAGTTGACAAACCTTTGGATTTGGGATTAATGAAAAAATCTCCTTTGAGACTTTTTTCGCTATTGTTATTTTATATGGATTTAATTTTTGGGATTGTAGTATATTTAAATATTCATGGAGGAAAGTTGAACAAATCCAAAATTAGTTTATAACCTACAACTTCAAGATTAAAGGAAATGCTTCCTACCCTATCCTCCTTATTGAAGCTATCCTTTGCCACATTGAAAACATGGTTTTCACTAGGTATCTTATGTATAAGAAGTTATATAACATGGATTCCAAGAGAATTCCTAAAATTGTGCCTAAATATAACCAAAACCTCCACCTTTTGTTCAAATAGTAGTGGCATAAGGATGCCTAGTATTGTTGGACCATTGCGGAATAAAGGAGGAGATCATCTTGAAAAACTTATATAATATCAAAAATATAATTACTTCCAAATTTAAAGAGAAATTGTAGGGAAATAAAGAGCTTAAGGGAAAAAGGGAAAAAGGAAACTCTGAGGTGATCAACCCCAATGTCAAAAACCAAAATTATCTCTTTGTTTTGAAGAAAATGAATATGGTGAAGATTAAAACTAATTCTCATTATCTTCATAGTGAAATCGGACATTGCTCAATTTCCAAAATGTCATGGAATGAAAGAGTTTGTGAGGTGTGTGATCTCAGGAGGCTTGAAGATAAAAATCACTTTCTCTTAAATTGTCCAGTTTTTACTGACAATCCGTCTATTTTTCAAAATATTGGTGACACTACCAACCTTATTTACTTTTTAACTTAAAAAACATTTAATAATCTTCAAATACTTCTCTCACTTCTTTTTAAACATAAAAAAAATATTTAATTTTTAACTTAAAAAAATATTTAATGATGTTTAAATACTTCTCTCACTTTTTTTCTTAAACATAAAAACAAACATTAAAAAAATCAAGTTAATTTCTTATCTTGTTAAAATTTTGTAAACCATATAATTTTGAGTAGACGTTACTAGTCATCATAAATTTTTAATGCTTAAATGCTCTTTCATCGTATCTTTCCACCTTAGGAAAGTTTGATAAATATAAAATACACAATAACTTAAACTTATATTTAGGAGAACAACTTCATTATAACTTAACCGTCATTCAGGAAATGGTGCGTAATAGATTCATGCACAGACATAATGGAATCATAGTTACCAAATTCAGTCTTTCTGGCCCAAAAAAAAATCAAAATTTCGAGCATTCGATTCAGTTCGTGGTTTAATACGGCAGTTCGCAATTCGGTACGGATATCTATGGATTCACGCAAAATAAATAAATAATTCCTCATGGCTGTCACTTTTTCAAACAGGTGTTTCGAATTTATGAGATGGCAGGGTATATTTTAGGGAGTCTTTTATGTAGGTAGAGGAATTGTTAGGACGATCAAAGAGTAGGAATTTGGGTAAAAAGAAATTCAAAATTTTTTGTAGATACAGTGTTTGACTCATATTTTTGATGGTCGAAATGGATTCAACATCATCAAGGTCTAGGACACCTAAAATTATGAGTTTTAACAATTTTTATTTAGATTTACAAAAATCTCTGCAGTTTTTTTCAAATTATAATCAAAATTTCCATAACTTTCACGGCAAAAAAAACATAATTTTTAGATTACTAGGTATGTTAAGAGTAATACTATTTAAATTTTTATACAATGGAAATTTTGAAAGTAAATTTTAAACTTCTTATTATAGTGTTAATTAATTCAATAATAATTTATTATAACCGTTAATTAATATGATATTAGTAGTTTTTTTATTAAAAATTTGAATGAATATTAAATTGCAATATTACTATTTTGTAAAATAAAAATTGGTTCATTATATTAACAAATAATTAAAAATAATAGATTTTATTATTAATGGTATAAAATATAATTTAATTTAATCGGATAAATAGATAATAACAATGAGAGTAATAAATATATATTTTGTCGGAATGTTTATATATATTTAATATATATATCCTACTTAAAATATAAATTTGGTTGGTAATTTGGAATCTTTATTATATATTGCAATGTGAAATTTGTTACAAAGATCAATTTATATTGGGCATCATATTATATCTGGTATAGTTAGATATATAGATGAATATACAATTTTTTATAATTTCCTATTTTTGTGTAAAACTCTGCACTTTGTTCCAAGATATAATTTTAATTAGAATATATATGTGTTTTTTTTCCATAAGTTATTAGTTTTATGGTTTGTAATTGATTTAATATTATTTTCACGAACCTCCATTCTTATACAAATACATGGTAATATTGTAAAAATAAAAAAAAAATATGTACGCATAGATGGTAAACATTACATTTTGTTGGTCAACTGTTCGGTGAATTTTTATGCCACCACCCTTATAATTTTACGTTGGAACAATATCTCACCAACCTTATACCTCGTCACTGTTTAACATTTGGAATTTTTATGTGTACCATATGGTTTGTGTTGGCGGTGCGACGACAGTTCATTTCCCTCTTCATTAATTGTCAACTTGCCGAGAGTTGAACAACTGGCCCTCTCCTCGTGATTTGTTTCCTTTCCGTCTCGATATTTCCTTTGGTGGTAGTTGTTGACATTAATATTGTAGACGAGGTACTAGGTGTCTCGGGATTCCAGATTGATCATCGGAGGTGATCCGTTCTCCTCCATCGGACGATAAAAAATTGTTATGGGAACTTTACATGGAATTTTCTAGGGTTTTAGAATTCATTTGTTGCACGGGTTGGCTTCCAGAGGTTTCCTCTGTTGCAGTTTCGCACCAGGGATACTTGTTTGCATTTTTTGGGTTAGAGGCGAGGCCGAGCGCTGCCTAAGTGCAGTGATACAGGTATTTTCTTAGCACGGTCCTTCTTTGATACCTTTGAACCAAGTATTCATGCACTAATTTATGCATTCACCTTCGAATGGACCGGTGTTTGGGGTTCAGTTAATGTAATTTTCCTAAACTAATTCTCTTGTTTGAACGATGAAGGGTTTGGCGAATCTACACCATGGATTATGGAACGCCAGCAGTCCTGCCGGGTATTTGGATTTCTACTTTTCAGGTATGGTTCCCTTAAGACCCTTGCTGTGTTAAAAAGAGTTGGAGGATGGGATGTCGGTTCCCACGGTTGAATATGTTTTTGTTCTTGCCAGGTTGCTCATTGAGTCCTCTGTTTGAAGAAACGGTTTCACTCCAACGTTTCCTCTGCGGAGAGGGAAACTGTGATTACTGTTCCATGAGGCATCGAACTTTATGAATTTGTATATTTTTATCGTTCTTATTTTGATCAGGAACTTCGAGTTCTGGGTGGTTTTGGCATGTAATATTGTGTACCGTTTATTAACATATGAACACAGTCATATATGAATTCTCGGTCATATATTGAGTAATGGGTTCATTGTATACTTTGGACTTCTGGTTAATCAGCTGCGCGCTCCGATTATGACGACCATATGAACATATTTATGCTGTTGTTTAACTCTTGTATTCTTTGCTCGATATGGTTAATGGGTTTTGATATTTATTTTTGTTTTGTTTATAACAAACCACAAGCTTGCTAGGATGTATCACTCGTCTAATTTCCACTAGTACTCTGTTCTATGTGGGAAAGAATTTGGTTATATGCACTCATACGCATGGTAGCGCTTTGAGATGTTCTGGGTTATTTATTAGTCCAACAGTGGTGAGTCTTGTCGTCGTCTCTCTATTTTCTTATTACTTTGTTGTATATATGTGGATACTGTGAGCCATACGCCCGTGGCTATGCCTGTAAAAGAGTTATATATATTCTCCAAGTTGATTTTCTTGCATAGTTAAGAGTTTAATGCTATGAAAGTTTATGTATGTGATTTGTCGTATTTGGAACTATTCGATAATGGATTCAACAATGCATGGGAAGGCCTGATGATTCTCTAAAGGTCTTTGTTCTATTTTACATGATGACCCTTTGACGGTCTTTGTTCTATTTTACATGATACTACAGGTACTACACTGTAATTGTCTATTTGCTATTGTCCAACATTATATGCGGAAATGATTAATTATGATGAGAGTTCTATATTGTTAACTCCTCTTCTGCTTTACTTTACAGAGCAGGGATTTACTGTACTTTATCATAATTATGAAGTCTAGATTTCTATATAGTTAATCATAACTTTTCTGTTTACTTGTTATCTAATTCTTTACCATTTTACCGTTGTTTCCAATTTAACAATTGTACAAACCAATGAATAATTCCTCTTTTCTTTCCTTCCCCTTTTATAAGCCCTCAGGTTATTCTGCTACTGGATTTAAGAGGCCGCGGGTGTCCTTATAGATGCCTGCAGCCACTTTAATCCTAAGGCACCACCTATTCTGTTCGTTTAAGTGACCCACCGTTATTACAAAAATAGGGTTTTTCCGGAGAACACATTCTTAGAGATTGTAATCAACCGAGGTAATCTAACTATATGTTTGATAACAAAATAGTATACTTACCTGTACTGCTATATGCACAGTTTTCCCACTTCTCGTGAGTTCGGGAAACAGGTTTCCAGCTTGTGTTTCCTCCCGTCCATGAGACCCGTCTGAAAGACCGAGTCTCCCCTCAAGCTTATTTGGAAGACCACTTCCTTCAGCAAATTTTAATGCACCTCAGTGCTCATGCTATTTAGTCCTCACCAGACTTAGCATGTTTCCTTTTTTTTTTTTTTTTTTTCCTCCGTTTGTTCCTCTAACAGCCCAGTTCCTTTCTTCCTCCCATTTTACTATGGAAGAAAAGGAAAGCAGTTAGGGTTTTCTTGGCAACTATTTTCTTTAAATCATCAAGAAAAGAAAACAACTTCCCCATGAGCAATTATCATATTTGATTTATTCAATCCACTCTCAATTATAAATTAATAATATTATAATTATATAATTTGTTTTTAAAGTAAAAATAATTCTTGTTCAATGTTTTACCCATGATGGTAACAACAAAAAGGTTATTTATAAATTTTTCGGGGTCATTACGTCTCCTCCCCCTGAGATTGGACATCATCTCGATGTCTCTCAGCCATAAATAGCCCTGGATAGGTCCTTCTCATCAATGCCTAATCTTCCCAAGTGGCTTCCTTAGGCCCATAATTCCGCCACTGCACTTTAACTTGGGTAATAGCTCGTCTCCGCAACTGCACTTCTCTCCGGTCGAGGATGCTCAGTGGCTCGACCAGAACCTCTCCTTCCAGCTCGACCTGAATATCCTGCCATTTGATCACATGTCTAGGATCATAGACATATTTCTTTAACACGGAAACATGGAAAACATTGTGAACCCGGATGTGGCTTGGCAAGGCGAGTTGGTATGCCACTGGTCCGATCCTTGCCAATACTTGGAATGGTCCATAGTATCAAGGTGCTAGTTTGGCACACCCGCTCCACTGCAAGGTACTCCTTTTGGCTTGAATCTTAATATAAACATGGTCTCCAACCTGGTATTCCTTAAATCTTCTTTTGCGATCAACAAATTTTTTCTGTCTGTCTTGAGCAACTTTCAAATTGGTGCGTGCCTTTTTCACCATATCTTCCATTTCCTTAAGCATGTCCGGTCCTAAACTCAGTCTATCTTCGGGTCCGCCCCAGCTTGAAGGTGTATGGCATTTCCGACCATACAAAACCTCGAAAGGACTCATTTGTGTTGAGGTATGATACCCATTATTATACGCAAATTCCACTAAGTGTAAGTATTCTTCCCACAACATAGGTTGCTCCATTACATAATCCCTTAGCATATCCTCTACCACTTGGTTTACTCGTTCTTTCTGTCCGTCAGTTTGAGGATGATACGTAGTGCTAAAGTTCAGCTGAGTTTCCAGTTCAGAAAATAACGTTCTCCAAAAGGCGGATGTAAATTTCACATCACGATCTAAAATTATTGTCTTTGGAAGCCCATGTAATCTGAACACATTCTGCATAAAGATATGAGGGATTTGTGCAGCCCTATACGTGGATTGCACAGGTATAAAATGTGCAGCTTTATTCAACTTATCTACAACCACCATAATGGAGTCATTGTTTTTCTTTGTCTTGGGCAGTCCAGTGATAAAATCCATGGAAATGGTTTCCCATTTCCATTCCGGAATAGGTAGTGGTTGTAATAATCCAGCTGTGTGCTGATGTTTTGCTTTAATTTGTTGGCATTCTAACTATTGTGCCAAGTACTCAGCCACGTTCTTCTTCATCGCCGACTAAAAGTAATCTTTCTGAATTGCTGTAATCATTCTCTGGTAACCTGGGTGACCCGTGTAATGGCTAATGTGGAATTCATCAAATATCAGATTTTTAATACTGTTTTCATTTGGTACATATAATGTTTTCTTGTAGTACAACATTCCTGCATCATCCAACTCATATCCTCATTGATTTTTCTCATTGGAGGACCGTTGTAATTGTTGTTTTATTTGCTGATATTTAGCATCTTGTTTTGTTGTTTTCTCTATCATTTCCCCAAAAGAACTCTTCCATCGACTAATGGAAATTTCGTACAAATTTTGTACCTTTCGACTTAAGGCATCTGCCACTCAATTTTCCTTTCCCTATAAATTTTTAATGTCAAAATCAAAACCTCTTAAGAAATATACCCACCTTGCTTGTCTAGCATTCAAAGTGGGCTGGCTAAAATAATTTGTCAGACTTTCATGGTCGGTTAGAAATAAAAACTTCCTGCCCATAAGATAATGCCACCACATTTTTAAGGCATGTATGACAGTAAGCAATTCTAAATCGTAAGCAGAGTATTTCTGCTTGTGCTCTTTCAGCTTCCGAGACTCGTATGCAATCACTTTACCTTCTTGCATTAATACACCTCCCAAACCTTCTTTGCTTGCATTGGTGCATACCACATAATCCTTATCAGGATCAGCAATACTCAAAATAGGCATTGTGGTGAGCAGATGTTTTAACTGCTCAAAGCTTTTCTGGCAATTTGGGGTCCATTGGAATGCTTTCCCCTTTTTTTGCAATGAAGTGATGGGGAAGGCCACTTTCGAGAAGCCTTCCACAAATTGTCTATAATACCCGGTTAATCCCACAAAGGACCGGATATCTGCTACATCCTTGGGTATGGGCCACTCCATTATAGCCTTTATCTTTTCTGGGTCCATTGCAATCCCTTCCCTTGTAATTACGTGACCCAAGTACTGGATTTCTTCCTTGAAGAAATCAAATTTACTAAACTTGTTGTATAACTGATGTTCTCGAAGGCTCTGTAGCGCCATTCTGAGATGTTCCTGGTGCTCCTCTTTGGTGCGAGAATATATCAATATATCATCAATAAATATCAGTATGAATCAATCCAAATATTGATGAAATATGTTGTTCATTAGACACATAAAGGTTGCAGGGGCATTCGTTAGTCCAAAAGATAGTACCACAAATTCATAATGACCATACCTTGTTCTGAAAGCGGTTTTAGCAATGTCTTCTCTAATTCGGATCTGATGGTAACATGATCGCAGATCAATCTTGGAGAACACCGCTGCACCTTTCACTTGATCAAACAGTTCATCAATCTGAGGTAAAAGATATTTGTTTTTGATGGTCAGCTTATTCAGCTGGCAGGAATCAATACACATCCGCAAGGTCCCGTATTTTTTCTTAACAAATAATACCGGGGCTCCCCATGGAGACATGCTGGGCCGAATATAGTTTTTATCTAGTAATTCTTGCAACTGCATTTTTAATTCCGTTAATTCAGGCACACTCATTCTGTAAGGTGTTCCTGACACCAGGGCTGCGCCTAGTACCAATTCAATGGTAAAGTCTATATTCCTTTTTGGTGGTAATCCAAGAATCTCTTCCGGAAACACATCTGTAAACTCTCCTATCACAGGGATGCCATTCAGTGTTGCTGTTTTATCCTTACAATCAGCATATCCCACTTGGCTAGTATAAATCTGACACCGGTTTCGGATACATTTTGCTAGTTGCGTTGCGGTTATTGGTCGGATCTGCACAGGTTGCTTAATTCCCTACATTTCCTTCCTAACTCTATGCTGATCTCTGTAATATATAATCTTGGTTTTGCAGTCCACTAAAGGCACTTGCCTTTCCAACCAGTCCATTCCGATCAAAACATCATATGAACCAAGGGGGAGTACATTTAAATCAGCCATTACCGGTTGTCCAGCTATGGTAAAGGAACAATCATTGATTTTTGCCATTACTCACCTCTTGGCCCCAGTAGCCAATTGTACTAGCCAAGGGGTTTTGAATTTAAGAGGTTGTAAATTACAACGTTCTACTATTTTTGGACTTACATAACTTAGTGTAGCCCCTGGGTCAATTAAAACAGCTATGGTAAAGTTTGAGATTTTACCTTCAAATTCGACCATGGTTGGTTGATATTCCTCTTATCGATCATCCAGAGCTGCATTAATTCTTGGCACGCTACATCTAACCTCGCCAACCATTGAAGCTTCATGAATTTGGGATAGCTGTTCAGTTCCCTTACGTTGTGGGCATTTTTTGACGTAGAGTAGCCCTCCATAGCCCCAGCATTGCACCGGGGGTCTTGTTGTCCCATCATTGTCCAATCTTGCATGATGCTCACTGACCCTGGACTCATTTATTGTCTTGAATTTAGATGCAGTAATTGATGAGATTCTATGGTTCAGTCCTTTGCCATTCCCCTTGCTTCCGGCACTATGATTTCCTTTTTTGCTTTCGATTGACTTGAAACTCTTTTTCTCATTCCATTTCCTACCAACAGCTTCTCCTTTTTGCTTACTTTATTGATAGCAAATTCTAGCTTGACGAATTGCCTCATCCATTAACTTTGGATTGTCAAACTCAATCCTCTCCCACATATACGGTGGCAAACTGCTAACAAATCGTTGCACTTTCACCTTTTCCTCCCTTATATATGGTACATAGCGAAGCAAGGAAGTAAAACGGGTGATAAATTCGTCCATGGTTTGCTACCCCAACCGCAAATCATGGAATTCCCTTGCCTTTTCATCATAGAAGCGTTCGGTTAAATACCTCTCGTTAAAATACCTTTGAAAATTTTCCCAACTAATAGTCTGCTTGGTTACTCCCTTTACAATTTTAACTTCTTCCCACCATAAGGTAGCTTTTCCCTGCAACTGGAAAATAGCCAATCGTGCCTTAAGGTTATGGTCGTACTCGTACAACTGTAAATACTTGTTCATATTGATCAACCATGCTTCAGCTACTTCTTCTTGTTCCCCATCAAAGTGCAGTGGTTTAATCTTACGAAACTCCCCTTGTAACTCCACCCTTTGCCTTTTTGAGGTTTGTTGTTCATACGCATTATCAGAACGTTCCTCCTGTTCTTCTGATCGATCAAGAGGCACATGATGGTTCTGCTCTTCTGATATTCTCTGTTGTTCCGTGCTAGGATTAGCTGGTGGCTGGTTCTATCTATCAGATAAACTTTTTAAAATTATTTCTTGTTCCATCGTTAATCGGGCGTTGTCCTCTTGCAACCGAACCATCTCATTCTTCAGCTCCTGCATTTTTTCTAGAATCGCCTGGTTTGTATTTCTGGCTTCTTCCCCCAGTTGTACCCATAATTCAGGGTTATTTTCGGGTCCATGTGCTCCTTGTCCCATTGCATATTTGCGAGATGTACTATCTGTCCTCCTCATGTTGCAATCTCTTGAATTCCTAATCCTGTACTAGATCATAAAATTTAATGACACGATGAGAGGATGTTAGTGTACTAATCGGTAACTATACAGGTAAACATATTTTTGTTATAGATAGCACCTCTATATGCCACCTCTATCTTGCCCAGAGGCCTTAGTTTTGTAACTGGGCTCTGATACCACATGCCACGAACCTCCATTCTTATACAAATACATGGTAATATTGTAAAAATAAAAAAAAAATATGTACGCATAGATGGTAAACATTACATTTTGTTGGTCAACTGTTCGGTGAATTTTTATGCCACCACCCTTATAATTCTACGTTGGAACAATATCTCACCAACCTTCTACCTCGTCACTGTTTAACATTTGGAATTTTTATGTGTACCATATGGTTTGCGTTGGCGGTGCGATAGCAGTTCATTTCCCTCTTCATTAATTGTCAACTTGCCAAGAGTTGAACAGCTGGCCCTCTCCTCGTGACTTATTTCCTTTCCGTCCCGATATTTCCTTTGGCGGTAGCTGTTGACATTAATATTGTAGACAAGGTACTAGGTGTCTCAGGATTCCAGATTGATCAATGGAGGTGATCTGTTCTCCTCCATCGAACGATCAGAAATTGTTATGGTAACTTTACATGGAAATTTCTAGGGTTTTAGAATTCATTTGTTGCGCGGGTTGGCTTCCATAGCTTTCCTCTATTACAGTTTCGCACCAGGGATACTTGTTTGCATTTTCTAGGTTGAAGGCGAGGCCGAGCGCTACCTAAGCACAGTTATACAGGTATTTTCTTAGCGCGCTCCTTCTTTGATACCTTTGAACCAGGTATTCATGCACTAATTTATGCATTCACCTTCGAATGGACCAGTGTTTCGGGTTCAGTTAACATAATTTTCCTAAACTAATTCTCTTGTTTTAACGATGCAGGGTTTGGTGAATCTACACCATGGATTATGGAATGCCAGCAGTCCTACCGGGTATTTGGATTTCTACTTTCCAGGTATGGTTCCCTTAAGACCCCTGCTATGTTAAAAAGAGTTGGAGGATGGGATGCCAGTTCCCATGGTTGAATATTTGTTTGTTCTTGCCAGGTTGCTCATTGAGTCCTATGTTTGAAGAAACGGTTTCACTGCAACATTTCCTCTGCGGAGAGGGAAACTGTGGTTACCATTCCATGAGGCATCGAACTTTATGAATTTGTATATTTTTATCGTTCTTATTTTGATCGAGAACTTCGAGTTCCAGGTGGTTTAGCATGTAATATTGTGTACCGTTTATTAACATATGAACACAGTCATATATGAATTCTCGGTCATATATTGAGTAATGGGTTCGTTGTATACTTTGGACTTCTGGTTAATCAGCTGCGCGCTCCGATTATGATGACCATATGAACATATTTATGCTGTTGTTTAACTCTTGTATTCTTTGCTCGATATGGTTAATGGGTTTTGATAATATATTTTTGTTTTGTTTATAACGAAGCACAAGCTTGCTCGGATGTATCACCCGTCTAATTTCCACTAATGCTCTGTTCTGTGTGGGAACAAATTTGGTTATATGCACTCTTGCGCACACTAGTGCTCTGAGATGTTCTGGGTTATTTATTAGTCCAGCAGTGGTGAGTCTTGTCGGCGTCTCTATACTTTCTTATTACTCTGTTGTATATATGTGGATACTGTGAGCCATACGCCCGCGGCTATGCCTGTAAAAGAGTTATATATATTCTCCAAGTTGATTTTCTTGCATAGTTAAGAGTTTAATGCTATGAAAGTTTATGTATGTGATTTGTTGTATTTGGAACGATTCGATAATGGATTCGACAATGCATGAGAAGGCCTGATGATTCTCTGACGGTCTTTGTTCTATTTTACATGATGACCCTCTGACGGTCTTTATTCTATTTTACATGATACTGCATGTACTACATTGTAATTGTCTATTTGCTATTGTCCGACATTATATGCGGAAATGATTAATTATGATGAGAGTTCTATATTGTTAACTCCTCTTCTGCTTTACATTACAGAGTAGGGATTTACTGTACTTTATCATAATTATGGAGTCTAGATTTCTATATAGTTAATCTTAACTTTTCTATTTACTTGTTATCTAATTCTTTACCATTTTACTGTTGTTTCCAGTTTAACAATTGTACAGACCAATGAATAATTCCTCTTTTCTTTCCTTCCCTTTTTATAAGCCCTCAGGTTATTTTGCTATTGGATTTAAGAGGCTGCTGGTGTCCTTATAGATGCCTGCAGCCACTTTAATCCTAAGGCACCACCTATTCTGTTCGTTTAAGTGACCCATCGTTATTACAAAAATAGGGTTTTTCCGGGGAACACATTCTTACAGATTGTAATCAAGCCCTCAACCGAGGTAATCTAACTATATGTTTGATAACAAAACAATATAGTTACTTGTACTGCTATACGCACAGTGTTCCCACTTCTCTTGAGTTCGGGAAACTAGTTTCCAGCTTGTCTTTCCTCCCGTCCACGAGACCCGTCTGAAAGACCGAGTCTCCCCCCAAGCTTATTTGCCAGACCACTGCCTTCAGCAAATTTTAATGCACCTCAGTTCTCATGCTATCTGGTCCTCACCAGACTTAGCATGTTTCCCCCTTTTCTTTTCTTTCTTTTTTTTCCGTTTGTTCCTCTAACAACCCAGTTCCTTTCTTCCTCCCATTTTACTATGGAAGAAAAGGAAAGAAGTTAGGGTTTTCTTGGCAATTGTTTTCTTTAAATCACCAAGAAAAGAAAACAACTTCGCCATGAGAAGTTATCGTATTTGATTTATTCAATCCACTCTTAGTTATAAATTAATAATATTTATAATTACATAATTTTTTTTGAAAGTAAAAATAATTCTTGTTCAATGTTTTACCCATGATGGTAACAACAAAATGGTTATTTATAAATTTTCCAGGGTCATTAAATTACAGTTTGATTTTTTTATATTAGTTATCTTTGGTAAATATAATTTTCAATATTATTATTAAAAAAATTAAAGATTAATTATTAAAAATTATATAATATATTATTTATTGATTATAAGATGTTTAATATTTAAAAGCAAAAAATTTGATTTTAGCTGTGTATAAATTTTGATTTGACAAAGTAATTTAATTGAAAAGAATCAATATAGATTTATGTTCGCTATAAATCTAGTATGTAAGGAGAGGGATCAAATCTCTTAAAACTACAAACCTCTTTAGAGTACAAAAATTTAAAAAGGATTTGCACCTCAAGAGATTTCATCCTTGACAATGCTACATAGTTCCATGGTTTTTGCATTGAGATAGATCTATATTGCTCATATATATGTATGTGCGTTTGATAGTTTAAATTAAATTTTGGAATGTATAAATGGATTCAACACCCTGAAAATCCCCTTGAACATAGCTTAAACATGAAATTCTAAAAATATATCTAAAAAAGAGCCAAAATATTGATATTAAAACTACTTGGAGTTTTCTAATTATGAAATTTTATTTTTTCAATTGTTATATATATAAAATCATAATATATACATAACTAACATTGAAATATCATGTCAATATTATATTTGCATTGTATTTTCTATTATTATTGATATTTTTAGTCTTTTCCTCGATAGGGACTTTAGCATTTGCCTCATGGTCAAGGTGTGTTGATTGTGCATTATTTGACTATGTTTTTAGAATTTGAACCAAAGTTTCAGGAAAATGCTTAATATTTCTATTTTTGCATAAGTTAAAAAAATATTTTCTGAAATTTTAGTAAATCTTATTTCTAATTTCCGATTGGCTAAGCAAGTTTTGATGGGAGATAATTCCCCTAGTGGAGGGTGTTTTATTTTCAGTATTTATCAGTGTCTAACAATTCATTTTAAAATTAAAAGAAAAGTAATTTGTGAGTGTGTTGTAGCTCCTAGGGACAGTCTCCGGATTGAAAGAGGTTAGTGCATAGGACATATTAGAGTGTTTGTAGGATTCATTCTTAACATATTACATTTAAAACACACCATGCCCAGGACATATTAGAGTTTTTGTAGGATTTATTCTTAACATCTTACATTTAAAACACACCATGAATTAGAATTGGTTTAGATATCTCTTCCAAAGGGTAGATTTAAACATTAACGCATATAGAAAGCTCTAAAGAGGACTTAGTAATCAGATTTGGTGGCCAACTTACATAAACACATAGTTCATTTGGTCATTATAGTATGAATGTAATAAGAACATGAGGAAAATAAATTTAATACATAGGGCTAATTACAGAATCCCATGTATCGTACTTCAATAAGAAAACAATGAAATGAAAATTGTAAATGAATATTCAGAGGACATGGAATGCATATTAAAGATGTTAAACCTCATTCATCACATGCATCTTTCACCAGAACTAGACACAGATGAATCCATAATTCTGAGACTAAATCTAACAACTATTATTACATGCCATCTAAGAGGAAATATGCATATAATGAAATAAACAAAAGAGAGATTACATACTAGAACTTCATGCAATTTGAATCACCATGACTTCTTTATTAATTTGCCAATAGAGCATACATCTTCAGTTCTTCCCAAATTCAAAGTTTACAAAACCCGTTCGAAAAAAAAATTCAGAACACTTGAAAAATATTTCATCAACAATTCTATAAGGTCTCTTGGATTAGTACCTGTTACAAAATATTCCTTCTTGATATTTTAATGATACCATCACAACAAAATTGTTCGGGCATGCCCACTAGCACAACTTTCCTAACTATTACATAACAAACTTGATTGCATTTTTAAAATGGAATATTTACAAAAAAAAATGAAAATCATAAAGTGTAATGATTGACACAAACAAAATATCTTAATTGTTGTTGGGGCATCTCTAGTGGAAACCATCATGGCTCAATGATTTGGAGTTGCAGTGGATCGATGAACTGATCACACTTTTTCCATAGTGCTGGGTGGATTGGTAAAGGAGAACAAAATAAATTATGATAAGCAATCTTTAGAATAGAATAAAATTAAAATACAAGTAATTTTGTCAGTGGCCATTGCATCAGTGAGGGATCTAACACTGACACTGTCATATTAGTGCTCTAATAAATGATATGAGAATTGATGTAGCTACAGATTGTTTACATAGGTCTTGGGGAGGCTAAACGAATCTCTAATAAATATTATTGTGTTTTCTTGTGCAGAGCTTTTACTTTGCAGATGATGAAGTATGTGTTAGAGAACATGAAACCTTTGCATAGACAGGGGTGCTTTGACACTGACACTGCTCTGGTCAATGATGTGACAAATGATTCATTTGCAAGTTCTTTGCATAGTCCTGGGGGGGTGGGGGTGGTAGGGCAAGGGGGTGGCTAAAAAAATCTCCAATTAATATTATTATGTTTCCTTGTGTGGAGTTTTTGTTGTGCAGATGATAGAGTATGTGTGGAGGAAAAGGGGTCATTTTGTTACTTATGTGCTCAATCATGCCAGAATTGATGCAGTTGCAGGTGCTTTGCATAGGCACATAAGCGAGGGAAGGGTGGTGATGTCAAATTTTTTTTGAATTAATACTATTATGTTTCCATGTGTGGAGATTTTACTATGTGAAGCCCAAAGGGGATGCTCAGAAACTAACACTATGGCTAAAAGCGGGTCTTTTACAGTGCAAAGGACAAAGTGGTTTTAGATCTTAGATGTCAATTCCTAGCTTAGATGCCTTACACTTGTGGTGGATTATATGTAGGGCTGTTGGTTGTGAAAGAAATTTTTTAATGTTACTCCTCACATTGATCTCTTTTATGCTCTTATTGTAACAATTATTGTCATTGTTGAACTATAAAATCTACTCATATTATGCAATATTAAGTACACTGTGGTTTCAATCTATATGAGAAATAAGTGTTGTATGGTAAAATGAATATGTGAACCATGCTAAGAGTGATTCAATTGAGTATCAATTTGTGCCATGAAAAGTTTGGTCTATGTGTGCAAAACTAGAAAATGTATGAAATGTTCTCATGTTTCCTTGTACAAAGCTTTTACTGCATGGAGAACAAAGCATGATCTAGATAACAGGGGGGCAGAGATGACTTTATTCTGCCAAGACAAAATTAATTTTAAACTCTTTTGTATTTAAAATGTTTACAAATTTAGTTGTGCAAAACAACAGTTGCATAAAGTTGTGAATATGTGTGGAATGAGAGATGTGTAGAGGACAAGGGTCAAATATAGAGCTGAGATATATAGAGGAAAGGGTATGTATGGGAGAATGGAAGTGAAAGATGAGTTTATTTTGTAGATACATATTTAATTTTAAATTTCTTTCCATCTAAAACTTTTATAGATGTTTCTATGTAGAAGAGCAGTTGCATAGAGATATGAATTTGTGTGGAATAAAGTATGTGTGGAAGGATATTTTAATTGTAATGTGTTATAACTCTTTAGGAGTTAGTACATGTACAATCTAAGGCATCACATTTGTTATTATGGTTATTTATGTGTAATTAGGCACGTTTTTTATTTTTTATTAGTAGATAGTGCAGAGCATGGAGGTCCACACAATGACAACTTGAAAGCTTCATTCACACCCTACCACAAGACTAGTTAGTAGACTTTTATTAATTGATTGTGCAGAGTATGAAGGTTTTCATAATGAAATATTGAGAGCTTCTTCCCCGCAATGGATTTCCTTTGCAGTCCCACACATATGCATTTGTGTTATTTTAAAAGTATATGCTAGTATTAATATTTTAATGCTTTTAAAATCATGCTTCTATATTTGATATCTTGAAATGTTCGTTTACAATCTGGCACAAGACCAGTGGTTATTTTATTATTAATACATTGTGCAGAGTGTGGAGGTTCACACAATGGAACCTTGAGAGCTTCTTCCGCATAATGGATTTTCTCTTTAGTCCTGCACATATGTATTTGTGTTATTTTAAAAGTATATGTCAGTATTAATATTTGAATGCTTTGAAAATCATGCTTCGAGATTTTATATTTTAATGTTTGTGTGGTTTTATTGTTCTACCTATGCATGGGTACATTGACTAAATACATGGGAATGTGTGTAGTCGGTGAACTGAATGTTGAGAGGACTAGTATTAACCCATAGTGGTGTTTTCTATTAGTTACAGGAAAGAGATTGGGAAGATAAAAAAAATTGGATGGCGACTTTATCTCTGTAACGTGTTTAAGACAAACAATAGTAGCCAGTGGTGATTTCTAACGAAATGAGCTTGCAAGCATTTGAAATAACTACTACAGTGATGAAAATTAATATTTTTAGTGATACAAAGAAATAACTTAATTTGTCTCTATTGTTACATTTTTGAATCAAATACTAATGATCGGACAGAGATTGGAATGATAGAAAGATATGAATGTCAGACTTATCTTTGATACAAACATTTCGTGACATATGTTAGATGTAAAAACATAACATGTGGTGATTTATAAAGGAACGAGTCGACACGCATTTTGAAATCACTGGTGTAGAAAGGAAAGAAGTTATTTGTTGATATGGATAGGAGGCTTTTCTAATAGATTACGTATTTTGAATAACATGTAGTGTAATGTTTTCTGTTTGCAAATTGTATTTAAAATACTGGAGTATTTTCTGAGCTTCTGTTTCCTTACATAAAATATTATCACTAAAGATGAGGTTGCAACTTCAATGGTGTCTTAATGGTGCTTCTATTAAATTATGGATGTTAATAGTAGTGTATAAATACATAAGCTCTACAATACTACAAGCTTTTAAACCGATGAACCTTTGCCAATTTTCTATTTGAATTTGACAGTTTCTTAGCTAACTATCATTATCACAACTAGTTTGAAATTATTTTGTATGGTAAATTTCTATTTCTTAATGTTTTATGGATAAATTTCTTCCGTGGATAGAAGAAATCTCCCTAAACCTAGTGTCTTAGTATAGAAACCACCAATACAAAAATACAATGATTTCCTTAGAGATGTTTGAAATATGGGAATAAAACCTACTTGGAATCCAACACGAGTTTCCTCCTTATCCTTACTCGTCATCTCCAACTCCAACTCCAATTTCTATAAGTGGAACCTGTAAATTATCCTGAATAAGCAAGAGAGCCGAAACATACAAAATAACATATACAAACAACACTAAACAAGAATTCAAGGATTCATGTTATAAATATGCATAAATAAGACATAATCTTAAGATAAACAATGCACTTTTTGTATTAATAAAGGAAAGAAAATATTACAACCCTTATAGGCCTTGACCATGCGAATCTCTCCTAGCTATCTCGTCCTTCCTTTGCCACAATAGTAAGCCATCAATCACACCTCAAGCACATGGATGGATTATGGACCTCTAGACACAAATGAGAAGCATAAGGGCATGATTTAGAGTCTCCTAAAGCCAACCCAAACTCTATGGGAGGTAGTGAATTTATCATGTAAATGAGGTGGTTTGGAATTTACCATTCTATGGCTTAGATCCACATTAGAGGGAGGTAAGTTCTAGGAGATAAGAGATAAGACCTCAATGGTAGGAGTTTGAGATATGATCCAATAGTAAATGGTTGAAACCACTTCCAAAAATTCTAGAAAGAGAAACTTCGAAATTAATTTTATTTTTTGCTCATTTCCCTCTATCATCATACTTTTTGAAAAGATACCTACGCTGGCCAACACAGTTGCCATGTGTGCAACTTGAATCATCATAGTCCGTCTTAAAGGTAAGTGAGATGATCTACAAAAATATGATTTTTAGCCAATCAAATCTAGGATTTTTGTAACGTCTCGAAAGTGAATGCTTTTTGGATTTGTAGGGGAATATTGGAATGTTTCAAAGGATGATGATAGATTTGGGTTCAAATTCATTTGATTGGATGCGACAAAATGACATGTAACACTTATGACACATTTATGATATTAAATTAGTGGCAAAGTGCAGAGTAAATGCATGTGAATGTGATTAGCTTTGGTATTTTCAATTTCTAATTATTGAGTAGGTTGTGTGTAATAGTTTTGATGTAGGTAATAGTAACATTTGTGGGAGAATGAGTGTGCAAAGAAAGGAACATAAAATTTGTCATTGTAATGTTTTGTGTGAACTATTGAATTTCATAGCAAGAGCAAGTTATTAGAGGTTAATATTTGAAGACTAGAGACATTAGCTTTTTAACAAATCTCTAAACATAATACTGATAGATTTTTTCCTTATGCAGAGCTTATAATGAAAGTAATGTAGGGTTTGGAGACATTGTAAATAATGGCTAATTAATTGGCATAATGTATGCGAATGTATAAAGTGTTAGTTAATATTCTTTAACTTGTGAAATTTAGTCAAATTCGTTGGTTTTTTATTTCAAATAAATTCTAATGTTAAATGACATTTTTCATTACTATAGCAGTGATTTCAGATGTTTGTTGTTTCGTTTGCCTAAAAATCACTATTTGCTTCTATTTTTCATTTAAAACATGTTATCAAATATTTTTATTGAAGATAAAGCTATCATCTAGATTTTTTATCTTTCTGATGTTTGTTCTCTTATTAACATAAAACACCGTTGCGGGTAAATATTAGTTCTTTCGACATTCAATTTACTGAGTATGTACATGTGCATGTCTTTATTTAATATACCAATGCACACAAGGTATCAATGTTTATTGTCTTTGTGGTGCACACACATTCTCTTGCAGAATAATACTTGTTCACGTGCATTAAAAATAAACTTCATCTAATATTGCATAATAATAATAAGTATTTAATCCACAAAATATTTTTTATCTCTATTTTACATATTTCTTTTTCTTGTGGTGTCTTTTAAAATACAAAATTAAAGTTTTTGTTTCATGTAATTAAATTATTTTCGCATCTACATAGTAAAGTACCCTATGCACCCCGTCCTTCACACATCTTTTATTCTGTAAAATATTTACAGAATTGATGTAGGCATTTGATTCATAGGTGTATGGAACTTATTTTCCGCATAGGTAAATATGTAAAAATTTTGAATGGAAGAGTTTAAACTAAATCCATTTGTGTGGAATAAGGTCCTCACCACATCGAAATTGTGTGTTAATTTTTTTGGGAAATATGTATACAGAAGGAATGTGTCGGGGAATATATGTGAATTCATCATGTTGGATTGAATGCATTTTAACAGTTATATTTGTGGCATGATATTCAAAATGGTGTGTCAAGTCATTCGTAATCAAATTTGGTTCGGTTTTACATAGTAGTGGGGACCAACTGTCAGGTCATTTCATTGTAGAAGGTAGTTGAATACGTGTTTGCATTATATTTATTTATGAATTTCCTTGCACACTTTACTATATAGCTATTATTCATAGTTTTATGAGACTCGAAATTTCACACAAAAAACAATGGAAATTTTGGCATGTTCCTGATAAAATATGGCAGAAATGTTTTGCAACTCTAGGTTACATATGTCAACTTTCATAATATTGGGTGTTGATGGTTTGTTTTGGTGATGTTGAATCCATTTCCACTATAAAAAAACAAGATTCAATCACTTGTGCTGCTAGATTTTTATTGAAAAAAACAAAAAATGCTAGATTGTGATGATTTTTAGTCGTGCGAGAAAATTTTCCACCTCTGTAGACAATGTCTATTATTGTATATCATAAATTTTTGTTTCTTATGACACACATAGCAATGGTCTTGAAGCAGGAGCAAAGTGCGGAGTAAATGGAGAAGATGCTTTTGGAATTTCAAAAAAAATTCCCATTACTTACTGTAAAAGGTTGCTTTGGTATCTTTAATTTCTATTTAGTCAGAGTGTTGTGTGTAGCAGCTTTCACATGAGTAATAGTAACAACCAATGTTTGTGAAGAAAATAGAGAATTGTCAAGTTAAATAAGATTTGAAAACATTATTAATTGGTGGGCTATTTTTTACTACAAAGCAAAAAAGGGTAGCAAGTGGAGGAAAGAGGCTATTTGCAATGATACAGTTAACTCACTTGCTGACATTGATGATATATTTCATTGGTCAATAACGTTTGAGCAATATGTGAATCTATCAAGAGAATAAAAAACAATCAATACGATTTGGAGTACCAGATTAGCAAAAGTTAGGTGTGTTTCAGAGGTCTTTGATTTCAAAGAAATTGTTTATCTTTGTGCAAATAATTTTGATTTAAGAAAGAGGAAAATTAAGCTAGGAGTGACAAAGGTTCCCATGAATCCCAAGGCATTCATATGGTTACTCATGTTACTAGAACTGAACAAGCGTTTAGAATTGTTTGTTGCGAATAGCTTCCTGAAGCCAAAATAAGGTGGGATTTACATTCTATAAGAATTATCCAACTTGTAAGGTTCCTTACAATATTTGTCTAGTAGATATTTCCTTTTTTAGGAAAATTTTTAGGGATTTATGTTGTCTCTTTTCCCATGTAGTAGACCAAGAAAGTACAACAAATGTTCTAAAATGCATTTTCTATGTGCTTTATGAGACATACAAAAATAATGATATTTTTTATCAGGCGAATGTCATTTCCAATGAATTACTTGTTTTGTTAGATAGATTATCCAAAAAAATAGATTATTTATGATCGTGTATGTGATAACAAATCTCCTATCAAGGCATGTGTTTGATGTTTACTTTGTAATCGTGAATTTAATTTTGGTGAGGAGCCAATATAGTTCTGGTATCCTATATTGTGGAAGGACAAATCTTCTTTAATTTTTGTTTAATTCAAGATGTGTTTGTGAGATAAGTGTATTGCATGGTAACTGGAGAAGAGCCTTTGTGACTATTTGTAGAGGCTAAGGTATTCCTATCTGGCAAAGGGGAACATGAGGAAAGAGAAAACAATACAGTTATTCAAACAAATGGGTTTTAATATAGGCCATTGTTTTTGCCAAAGGTTGTTCAAGATAGATATTTTATTGCTGAAGTCTGTAGGAAATATTATTGTCAGCTATTACATTTGAACATAGAAAAGAAAAAAAAAAAAAATATTTCTTTTCTATTTACTTTTGGAAAAGTCATTATGGAAAATATAGCTTATGCTAATGCTTTTGTAAAGTCCTTAGATTCTTTTAACTTAGTTGAAGTTGAAGTTATTGAAAGGTTTTAAAGAGGAAGAATTTTCACAAAATACTTAGAGTCTATTAGGTACTGTAACTTATTTCCAAGAACTAAAGAGCAAAGCGAGGAAAGTCATAGTGTATCAACAAGAGACCAGAAAATTCCATTAGATGCTGAAGGGATTGCTCAAATAGAGACCATCAACACAAGAGCAAGATGTATGTAAAAAGGAAAAAATCCTATGGGACGATCTCAATCTTACACATAGTGCTAGTCTAACTTCATCTACTACTTAAAAATGAAAAAAAAAAATCTGGAAGTGAAAAATTGGTTGATGACAGGCTACCAAGTGGCAAAAATAACGAGAACCTCTTCATAGAGTAACTCTAGAAGGAGCGCACATGGTTTAATCAACTATATCCATTGTTCCTCCAAAAAGACGAAGCATTGAAGAGGCCAAGTACATGGAAGTTCATAGCGATGTACTACCTAATTAGGTTAGTACTCGTTTGCAAGAAAATTAGAAAATGATGGACCAAATTGTCGAAGAGGACATTACTTTCGATGACTATTACGTCACATTGCAGGATGAAAATTATGACAGGGACAAAAATATTGAAGATTGAAAGGGTATAACTTTGCAAAAAAAGGTTGTTGATCTAGCAAAAAATGAATGTTGATATGTCTAGTGTTGTGATGCCAAGGCTGATGAAATTACATCAAGCTAGTCGTGAGGCACTTTGTGGATTATGTTAGTCAATTATAAGAAGAAAATATGAAGTTGAAGAAAAAAATGAAAGAACGAGAATATATTTTTAGCTTGAGTCCTTTATTGAAGACTTCACTAGCAAGACACAGACCACCACTGGAATTTTTAGCCCTGACAGATCTCATAGATTTGAGAAACCTCTCGATCTTCTTAATGCAGTTAAATCATATATTATTAGTAATATATGTGAAAGATTGTGAATTATTGAATCCACATGGAAACTTGCTCTCGATCTGTGACATTTAAAGTAGAGAACTAAGTCTTTTTTCAAGTTGGCGAAAGTTAGTTCAAGGGAGACAGGCAATTCATAGACAATAACATAATAAATTTTAGTCAGAAGCTTGATTTATTGTCTAAACTAGAAAAGGATAAATAAGGGTTGTCAGATGTTGATCAGATGAAGAAGTTCAAGGTTGCGTGCTTTGAGAAAATCATAACATTAGAGGACATTATTTCTTAGTATGGATGCATAGAAAATAGAAGACCTAATTCATATCTTGAGGCGATAGTGATTGTTTGGGATTTAAATTGTTTGTGCATTACATATGAGTCTACATTAATTATGAAAGATAAGATGATGGCTTATTTGGAAATGTTGAAACAATTATAGGAAATAGATTTTAACGATATTACTGATTTTACTGTAGAGGAAATTAGCAAATGGTTAATTACTCTTGTTAGTGTTAGTGAAGAGTACTCTACCTTGGCTTCGCAATTGTAAGAAACCAGAGAAGTTGAGGAGATATTCAATGAACGTGTTAAACAAAACATTAATGTCACTCTGATGAAAGAATTCATTCAAGCTAAATTGAAGGAATTAGTTGCAAAAAACATGATTCCGAGAGATAATTGAGAGCTAAACAATATTGGGCTATGCTTTTGCATGTTGTAAGATTTTTAATACATTAGAACATTTGTTTTTTTTCATAGTATTTAACTATTGAAATTTTATGGGTACACTATAATGGAATAGTCTAATTCCTAAATGTAGTTCATTTTTCTTTGTTGTAGATAACTTTTAGAGATTACGACCAACAAGAGCCCAATCCTATTCCTCATTGACAAAAATGCATTTACTTTTCCTTCTTAAGTATTAGAATTTTGATAAATGCTTTCTGCAACAGAGGCTATTTTTTGGACCATGGCTTTATAACCATACCTTGTTTTAATTTTGATTATTGTCTTTCTTATTTCTCAGAATGTTTACCAATTATGTAAAGAATTTTGAGATAGCGTTTGAAATGGGATGTTGTATAGACTTGAACTCTAGAATGTTGTACAAAAAGCAACAATTGAACATGTATTTTCAAGTATTTTCTTTGAGCTTTTATATATGAGCTAACGTTCTCTAATGAATGATAGTTAAAATGAATATTTATTTACTCTATCCTAATACTGAAATTGTTTACCATTTATATAAAAAATTCTTAGATAATGCTTTGCATGTAAACTTGTATTACTATGGATTATATAGCTTTCCTCAATACCATTGATTGAACATAAGTTCATGAGACTATGTTTTCGATATTTTATATTCTATGTAATGGTGGGAAATTTGTGACAATGAAAATGAACGTTTAGCATGAGTTTTGGTTCAGAGATATCTATTACATTTGTGATGTTTATTTTAATGGTAGTTATATTGATTCATATTTGAGTATGAATACAATTGTTGTTACTTTAAATGTATTCATTAATATTTAAGGCTTGTTAAGCACAAATAATCATTACTATGTTCCCGTTGTGTTTACAATGGAAATGAATGTTTGGAAAAAGTCTTGGCTATCAGATATCTATTGCATTTGTTCTAATTAGGATTTGAATCTGAATACAATTACAATTATTGTAACTATGTTGATTATTTTTAAAGGCTTGCTAAAAAGAAAGACTAATTATTCTATCCCAGTTGTCTTTATTTATGAATGCATGTAAAAAAGAGAGAGTTGCAAACATCAATGTTTCGTTGTACGAAGTTTGTGATTGTGCAGAGTAAGATTATTTCCTAGAGTAAAAGATCATCACAACAATATATAGTAATATAATAATCATAATAACAATAAAAACAATAATAATAATACTAGTTCTATTTTTCAAATCATTGTGCAAATTGGTGAGCCCTAGTGTTGAGCGATAAAAAGGTGTCTTTTAACCCCTATTTACCCTACATTAATTATCAATTCAGGTACGATTTTGTATCTCAAGAGTGTACTCAATCTGAGGCAGTCACTTGTTCAAGAGTATTGCTTTCAATATAGTGCTCACAAAAGTAAAAGTAAATGAATGCTGGAAACAAACTCTAATTGTAATGGCAAGAAACTTAAATGCTTTGTAACTAAATCATTCACTCAAGAAACTATAGCAATCATCAGTCAAGGATGCAGTAATGATAACTCTTTCTTTTGTAAACTGATGTAAATGAAAATCAATCACAATCAAAACCTTCAATTTGAGAACTTAGACAACAGTAGTCAATGTTCATTACAATTGTAGATCTTTCTATCCAAACTCAGGTAAATGCTGGAAATAACAATTCAATTAATAGAAAAGGAACAATAATTAATTCTATTGAAAAGATCGAACAACAAGCTTAATCTACAGGAATGAATTGAATAGCAATCTTAATGGAAATGTATTGAGCAGCAACCTTCAACTAATAAAGAGATTGAACATCAATCTAAGAAAGGAACAACAAATCTAAGTAAACCTACAGAAATTGAAGAAGAAACTTAATTAAGTGAAAACATGCAGTGACTATAGAGTAATTGCATCAGTAATCTTATTCTAGCATAATGAACATTAACCACAGTTATAAAGGAACGAAAATTGCGGTTATAATGGAATGGCAATTAACTGACCATCAATCACAATTGTAAGTGAACCGTAATATCAATCTGTAAATTAATAGCGATAGCAACTGTAAATAAATACCAGAATCCAAATCAGACAATGCAATATTGTTTCAGAAGGAACAACATAACATTTTCGGTTGTGAATAATATTTTTGCTATTCAATTACAATTTCGATATAACAAATTAATTCAACAAAATGTCCAGGAACATAAGATCACTAAATAAAGAAAATTAAGAGAATGAAAAGGAAATCAAACCACACACGACTGTAATCGGAAAATAATGATACAAGAAGCAAGTGATCCACTACAGTCGGGCCCTGTTGTGGTAGAAACACAACCCCCCCATTATTGATTTGTTCACTTCAAATAATAGGGACTCTTTCTATAAAAAATTTGGCTAAACACCTTTTAGGATTTTTACTTGGTTGATTATCCTACGCGATTGTTAATTTTTCATTTTCTTTGGATTCTTGTTTTGATTGTTTTGTTAAAATATATTTTTCATAAGCTTCCCATTGATGCTTGTTTTACCTTATTTAGGCAACTGGTTTGTAAATCACACTCCTTTGAAGTCTAGTAATTTATGTCGCTTGGGTTAAAAATGCATAAAAGTAAAATATTCGATTTTTCTAAATAAATTAGTTCAATAATGCATTTATTTTGAATATTAACCCCTAGTTAGTTATTACTAACATTTTTCATTTTTTTTACTTATATAGTCAAATCATGAAGAATGAGGATTTTAGTAATTGATTCTAATTTCTAAATTAATTACTAATCTCAAAAAAACCAAAATATCAAAATGGTTATAGTTTATTTTTATTTTTTAGTGGTTGTAGTTTACATAAATTCATAGTTTAATTAAACATCATTAAATAAAACCAAAGCAAAAAACTTATTGAAAAACCAAAATTTCTCGCAAAAAAATAATTATCGCGAAAACATTTCTCGCAAAACAATAACATATCGCAAAAAAATCCATTGCAAAACTCCTGTTGCAAAATTCCTCTCGTATAAACAACAAACCTTAACATATTGCAAGGCGATGCAAAAACACTTCACTTCAACTTGGTTTTGTTTTCAAAGAATTTGGAACTAAATGGAGAATGGTAATAACATACAATGTTAATAACTTAATATAAATAGATATATTAAATATTAATAAATTTAATATTTATTAAATTATTTTAATATAATTAAAATTATTAATATTTAAATATATAATTAATTTAATTAAAATTAATTATTAGTTAAGATTAATAAGTTGTTTATTAAATAATTAGTTAGTTTTGATTAACCATTAAATTTAGTAATTAATTATCAGAATATTTAAAGTCTAATTTAGGATTAATTTTTTTAATTAAGATTTTGATTTTTTAGCCCAGCAACAATTCCAAAATTGTGCCAGATTTCACCCATCAACTTTGGAAGCTCATAGGTTGAGTTTTACTTGCCCAAATGAGGCCCAAGATGGCTCATTGCAAAGATAAAATCAAAGAGAACATTTATGAGGAGGTTTAACTAACAACTTTAATCATTTATTGGTTCGAAAATCAGGCAGAAGATCAAGCTCCGAATTTCTAAAACAAAACCAATTTTCTTAGTTTTATTTTCTGCATTTTCATTTGTCCAAGCCTTTTCTCAATGCAGAACCATTATTCAATGATATCCTTGGCCAATTAAACCATCCCAGACATCAATAGAGATATTATATTTTATTTTCAATTATTTATTTAAATTTAATTTAATTGGATTTGTTTTAATGCCAGAAATGGTATTTTGATTTTATTTGTTGCATCTTAATTTATATTGATTTCTTTTTGTAGGAAAATAGTAGAAGAGATATGGAGAAAAGATCTTAATCAATGAGAATGCTCCAGCAATTAAAAGATTGGAATTTTAAGCAAATAAAGTGATTGAGAAAATTTTTCTTCAACAAACTTTCCTCTCAAGAATTCCTTTGCAAATATTATAAATAACAGATAACAGAATGTAATATGTGCTGCTCTCCTCTCCAATTCTGGAATTCTAAAAGCACTTTTGTAATAGGGCTTTAGAGTTGTAGGTGGGAGAAGTGGAATCTTAGATCTAGGGATTATTGAGGTTTTTCTTCTACATTTTGAGTTATGTATAATGAAAAAAGTTTGCACTATTGTAGCTCTGGTTTTGAAAGCAGAAGCTCAGGCATTGTAAAGGGCTATTAGAGACTGGAGCTAGAGGAACAGATTCAATAAATTGGTATTTTCAATACTATTATTTTAAATACTGGTTTCATTTTTGATGATAGGAATATCTCAACTTACTTTCATATCTGTGCACTTTTTTCGGTATGGGTAATTTGTCTCTATTTTATGTTATTATTATCTCTATTCTTATGGGCTGAATTTTGATTTCTGAGTAACTATTTACTCATAAATCTATCTTTTAATAATGGTTTAATAAATAGTGATATGTTGTGAACTTCTTCTGGATATTATTATTTAATAATTCAAGTTACTGATTAAATGGTCAATATCATTTTGTGAATTTATTCCTGAGTGTTGTTGATTGATTATTCAGTTAAAAGGTCTCAATAGGATGTGTGCGGTATTCATAATGTGAGATAATTGAACTACTTCATTAGCTTGATATTCATTATAAGCCAAACATATTTAAATCCCAATATTTTAAATAGCTTCTCTTGGTTGGGTTAGATCTATATCTGTCTAATTGAGATAGAATTAAGATAGTTTCTTTTACTTACATCCTAGAATAAGTTTGCATTTAGAATAATTTCTATGTTCTTTTTAGTCCTCTTCCCAAAGAGGCAAAATTTAGTAGTGGATTGGATGAGCCCCAGATCAGCTTAATGATCACCTTCTTCCCTGATCAACAAGAAGGCTGATATGATGTCTCTTCTGCATTGGTGAATGAAAGTCATATTTTAAATCCATTGGAGATTGAGAGAAGGTAATTGGACTAAGTTGAACCAGTTGGAACCACCATTCCAAACGGAAAAGGCGATGCTTTATATAAAACTATGAAAGATAAAACTATGAAAGAAGAATCACTAGATTGGTTTGAATATATTTGTTCTCTTCCTCCCATTCCCAATCCATATGAAATTTGTTCAAGCTTTGTTCCATCCCCTTCCAACATAAATGAGAATTCCAATTTGGATGTGCAAATAAATTGTGATGAAGTGGTTTCACAAAGCTTGGAAAATATTTCTAATAAAATGCAAGAAGACAACAACAGCAATTTTGGAGAAAGAGCCACCTTGAAAGCTAAAAGCTACTTTGAGGTAAATTCACAAAATCGGATTGGAAATCAGCAAGTGCAAGCAGCAATCAAAGTAAATAATAAAATGCAAACTATTGTACAAATTTCTGAATTTTTCCATGATGAACAAACACTGAAAGGAGAGCAGCAAAGCAGCCTTCTTCAAGAAAGCATGAGCACACAAAGGAATGATTTAGAATCTGAAATTTACAATCAGCGTAATGTACAAGAGTTCTCAAACCGAGACATTTTTAAATGCATTATTTCAGATTCACATTTTTCCCTTTATCTTGATATTTTTAATGATGGTATTTTTTCCCCTCTTCATATTAATGATATTTTAGAAGATAAAGAGGATGATTTAAATGAACTACCAATAAGTTTTTATCAAGATAGAGAAACAATTATTGATCATTCTTTTGCCTTTAAGGAACATGAAATTTTTATTCCTTCTTGTTTTGATATATTGGATGAGATGGAAGGGAATTCTATAGAATATTGTGAAGTCATTTATGATAATTACTCTGATATTGAGGAGGTCGATTTATATTCTTCTAAAGAGAGTCCTTATGAGAAAATTCAAATAACATCTGAAAATGAGGAACAATTCAAATTAGAATTTTTTCCAACCAATCCTCATTTTAGAGTAGCAAATTATCTTTATGATTTCACTATTCAAAAAGACATTCCAATTTATGATTCATATCATGATCAAACTCTCATTCCTACTCATAATTATAATTCTCTTTATAATTCACAAGTTAGAATTGACAATTATTCAAATTTTATAATTTTGGTCAATCCTTGTGAAAAAAAAAATTATTTCAAAACAATCTCAATTGTGTTGTAACATTAGTTGTAACAATAGTGATTTCATTTTATTTTTTCTTTTACACTTATTTTGTTTAAATTTAGATTTATTTTCTGATTTTATTTTCCAAAATTTTCACACTTTTCGTTGGCATATTGAGCACTTTACTATCAAACATTCAATTGATGCATTTCCATATTGGGAAATTTAAGTTTCATATTATAATCATGAATATCAAAAGCTATTAATATTTCAATTTCAATCGATATTCATCTGTTATCAAAAGCTTCTATCTTCTCAAAGGTAATATCAACAAGAGAATGTATTTTTACAATATGGCTAGCAATCCAATTTAATTAATAATTTTCCATTTTATTTGAAAGATTCCCATCAATTTTTCATTAGCTTATTTAAAAATTATTTGGAAATTTTTCCTTCAAGGAAGATTGTTAATAGTTTAACATTTGTACATAACACTAACAAATTTTTCCAAGCCTTTGAATGTAAAAGTTCATATCCACAATCTGGCCTATTATTTCTTCTTTTGAACCTTTCCTAATTATTAATAGAAAGCTATCCAGATTTCTATGATCTAATTGGTATTCAATTAGAATGGAAATTTCAAGAGAAGGAGATTTTAATTAACTTGCTAATAATGACTATAAATTCTATTTACAAATTTATCTTCCTTAGTTTAGTTAGATTTTTATTTTTATTACTAACATTTGAATTGTACATACACGCAAGAATTAAAATGAGAAAATGGTTACATTGGAAATATGACTATACCTAGTCATTTTCATGTATATGGATAGAATAGGAATATAGTTAATCTAGTTTGTTTGTTTTATGTAGTTAATTTGTTTTTAACAGTTGTGTAGATTTAAAAATAAAAAATAAAAAAATAAATTAGCCCTTCTCATACATGTTCAGTAAAACATTTTCTTCCTATCAGAAATTTTTAATTCTTGTTTTCTTTTTTCAAAATTTTCTTTCAGCAATACCTCTACCCATGAATACATCTCTACCTATTTCAAATAATGTATTGATAGAATTTAATTGAGTATGCACCTGACACACATTTAAATCTGTGTTGATATTCTTCCACAATTAGTGGCTTTATCCCATTCGGACCTTTAGTTTATTATCTGATGTTGTAATATGCATCATATCCATTTACTAAGACATTATTGAATAGTCACTATAACAATACAGATTCTTCTCAAGTTATTCAGAATAAGCAGGGGTAATAAATTGTTGTTTCAATTCAAAAAAGAAGACTATTTTCATATTTATTTATGGTAAATTTATATTTTCTGAACATGAATAAGCAGATTCTTTTACGCTGATTTCACCCTCTGATTTAAAATAAATAATGAGATGATTTTGAACAATGTTAAAATATTGATAAATCGAAGGAAGAATTTGAAGATTCATGAGGTAAAATCTACAAAGAATTTCCTTCCAGGTACGCATTTACAAGTTCATTTTCATCTATTATTTGTTTCTCTTTTCCTTAGTTTATTTTTTATTCTTGTTCTGTTTTATTTGCAGGTTTTCATTTGTTTTCAAAACTTGAAGTAAGCAGTAAACCCATTTCAAATTTGCAATAGGCTCAAGGAAATTTTATTTGTGATTCATTAGAATTTGAGCATTTTTAATTTTGCTTTCATTCATCATTTCAATTTGATTTTCATATTTCTAATACTATGGTGAATACATATTCGCAATACTACCATCCTGCTTATCTTCGTCAATAATTTCATTCCAATATTACATCATCCACTTCACAACCATTTGTAGCAAAATATTTCATCCGAAGTAGCTCTTAGCATTTTTTATAACAAATTGTTCATAAAGATCTTCGATGTATTACCTCGCTCATATGTCATATTGTATTTCGCATATCGTAGGTTTGCAGTTGAATATACTTCCATTATCATGAATCGCCGATCTCCGAAAATGACTTTGCCGATATTGCAATGACCACATAATTCTGGACCCGATATGAAATTCAAATCAAGTTTAAAAAATATCACGTCTATTCAATCGCTATAATGGTAGGAGCATAACTTTAAAAGGGTCGATGTCTCGGATCCGACATGTTATTAAATTTTCATCATAAAGTTATCAGGTCCACTCTTCATCGCATATCGACATCACAAGAATCATATTATGTTACATCGGGTACCAAATGTTTTCCAATCGCTGACATAACAATCGCTTCATCGCATTTGTATTTATGCTCACATCCCATCTCTGAATCTGTGATGTGCATTGTGTGATGTGGGATGCACAACGTAAATATTCCCCGATCCCCAATATAATATTTCTTCAATAATGTGATCGCTCCATCTCGTCACACATCTTCTCATTGCATGTTTTCATATCGACAATTTTCCATTGCAATCTCCGATGCGATAGCTTCCAATGCATGCCTCTAAGCCATTAACATTTAATCAATATATGGCATAGCAACAAATGTGAAGTCTTGCAAATTAAACTTGAAGCATGGTGAAGAAACATGTGATGCAAATCATCCAATACGGTAAGAAAATAGTTGATGACAAATTTGCAGCATATTCAAATCATTATTTAAATTTTATTATCTTGGATTTGGTTTTAATTCTGGACAATTTATAAAATCATGGAGTTTATATGAAACTTATAATATTTTAAGAAATAGTCATTACTACAAATTTTCATTCTCATTTCTGATGCATTTGTTTTCCTTTGAACGCTAAGCATTCCATTTTTGCATTTTACTGCTTTCTTTAGTTTAAATAAAATAAATAATGATTTTGGGTTATAGGATTTTGGTGAGTTTGACTTCTTCATGTTTTTAATGTTAATTAAAATAAGAAGTCATCTAGTTTGGAGAAACCAATACCTCTCAGGTAATATCAAAAGCAATCATCCAATGGTAAGACTCATGTATTCAATTTCATTAATTTCTATTTCGTTACATTAGTTTCAGTTTTGTTTTTCTGACATAAAAAATTGTTTTGCAGTTCTCCATTTGAAGCTTTCAATCCTCTGCCAAATCATATTTTTGAAGACTTATACTCTTCTCCTGGCTTTATTTCAATAAGCAGCAATAATCTTCGTCGAAACAGCTACGCTAGGAAGTTTCTGAACGTTTAGTTTGTTTCTTTAAGCATTCCTTTTATTAGAAAACGATCAAGATGATTCTTTGAAACTAAAAGATTGATATGAGATAAAAAGTTTTCATTGTGGCTGAATTTTATCATCACTACTATCCAAAAAGCCTAAAACACTTACAACCCTCCAAGGTATGATTTTTCTAAATCTCAACATAAGAAGAAATGATTACACGATTATTTTATTTTTTCTTCATATTTTTGAGACATTGGTATAAACATTTTTGTTTAACTTTAACTTTCGAAACTTAGATTTTCCTTTCCACTTTTAAAATTTCTTTATTTTAATTTTTGTTTGCTGATTTATTTCTCATTTTAGCATAAGAATTCTTTTCCTTTGGTTTTCAATTTTAATTTTGGTGACTTTGCCATGATTTATATGGAAGGCCTTCTTGTTACCTAGCTATGGTTGGCATACAGAGGGAAAAAATTGTTAATAGTCACCTATTAGCTTTTTCTTAAATCTCTTATTAAAGTTTGATTTTATTATTATAAAAGTAGACATATTTAAGGAAGAGATTACCAATTTAGAGAAGTTGACAAAGTATCATAAAATCTGAGAAATTTATTTTTCATCAAAATTGTAATCATTTTGAGATTTCAATATTTTATTAAGATCTTTCAAAGTTCCATTATTAGTAAATAAAAGTAATTTTTAACCAAGTAAAAGACACTTTATAGCAAAGCACCTTTAACTTTGAAATTGTCATTCTTAACTCTTAAGGAGTAAATGATTCTCCCCATCCCCAAGAGTCTTATTTTCCTAGAGAATAATCCAGAAATGTATTTAAACTTAAAAGATAAAAGGTCTCATCATCAACCTGCTTACCATGATCATAGGGGAAAGATAGGCTGACATTACCAACACTGCTAAACAAACCACAATAATGCCTTATGATTGCAAACAATTATAAGACAAGGGGTCTTATCACGAGCCAGCTTGTTTAGTCCAATTATAACTAGCGAATGGCATTGTCAACTATCTCGATACCAAACCAGGACAATGGCTTTGATAAAGAAAACATATATAAATAGATTTATCTTTAGGTCAATAATTCTTAAATAGATGGGATTATAAATCATTGATGATTAAAACGTAACCCTGTCGAGACTATAGATGTGTACTGGCAGCAGTGGCTCTACTTGTGACAAATGAGTATATTTTAAAAGCTAAGCTATAAAGTGACCCATACTTTATCTCTACAACTAATTAAAGACTAATATAGAGTTTTAAAATATTTTAATTTATGAGGAATTTTAAGAAAAATTACAGTTAGATGATTTTCGCTTTTATTTAGACTAATGAACCTAGTCAAGCAATCCAAAAATAATTCTCTCCTTTAATTATTTTTACTTTAATTTTAGGAAAATCGCATTCTTATCAAACAAAGATAACTGGTTCTTCTCTCGTGTGTCGCCATTGTTGTGGTAAAATCACAACCCCCCCATTATCGATTTGTTCACTTCAAATAATAGGGACCCTTTCTATAAAAATTTTGGCTAAACACCTTTTAGGATTTTTATTTAGTTGATTATGCTACGCAATTGTTAATTTTTCATTTTCTTTGGATTCTTATTTTGATTGTTTTGTTAAAATCAATTTTTCATAAGCTTCCCATTGATGCTTCTTTTACCTCATTTGGACAACTGGTTTGTAAGTGACACTCCTTTGAAGTCTAATCGTTTATGTCGCTTGGGTTAAAAATGTATAAAATGTAAATATTCGATTTTTGTAAATAAATTAGTTCAATAATGTATTTATTTTAAATAGTAACCCCTAGTTAGTTATTACTAACATTTTTCAATTTTTTCTACTTATACAGTCAAATCATGAAGAATGAGGATTTTAGTAATCGGTTCCAATTTCCAAATTAATTACTAATCTCAAAAAACCCAAAATATCAAAGTTCTTGTAGTTTATTTTTAATTTTTAGTTGTTGTAGTTTAGATAAATTCATAGTTTAATTAAACATCATTAAATAAAACCAAAGCAAAAAACTTATTAAAAAACAAAATTTCTCACAAAAAAATTAATTATCACGAAAACATTTCTCGTAAAACAATAACATATCACAAAAACTCCATTGCAAAACTCCTCTTGCAAAATTCCTCTCATGTAAACAACAAACCTTAACATATTTGCGAAAAGGCCGATGCGATAAACACTTCACTTCGAGTTTGGTTTTGTTTTCAAAGACATTTAGAACTAATGGAAAACGTAATATGTACATGTTAATAACTTAATATAATTAATATATATTAAATATTAATAAATTAATATTTATTAAATTATTTTAATATAATTAATTATTAATTAATATTTAAGCCCACGGGGCTTTGGATTGACGGTGATTGGGTGCGTTGTTAAGGCACTCCTTGCGATAGGTCACCGGTTCAAATCCCTGTGGGTACTTAGGTTTAGTCTTAACGTAGAAAAAAATTATTAATTAATATTAAAAATATAATTAATTTAATTTAATTTAATTAAGATTAATTATTAGTAGATTAAATAATTAGTTATTAAATAATTAGTTAATTTATGATTAACCATGAAATTAGTATTAATTATCAAATATTTTAGAGTATAATTTAGGATAAATTTTTTTAATTAAAATTCGATTTTTACCCAACAACAATTCCAAAATTGTGCTAGATTTCACCCATCAACTTTGGAAGCTCATAGGTTGAGTTTTACTTCGCCAAATGAGGCCCAAGATGGTTCATTGCAAAGATAAAATCAAGGAGAACATTTCTGAAGAATTTTCACTAACAGATTTAATCATTTATTGGTTTGAAAATCAAACAGGAGATCAAGCTCCGAATTTCTAAAACAAAATCAATTTTCTGATTTTTATTTGTCCAAGCCTCTTCTTAATGCAGAACCATTCGTCGATGATATCCTTGGCCAATTAAACCATCCCAGACATCAATAGTAAGCTTACATTTTATTTTCAATTATTTATTTAAATTTAATTTAATTGGATTTGTTTTAATGCCAGAAATAGTATTTTGATTTTATTTGTTGCATCTTAATTTATATTGATTTCTTTTTGTAGGAAAACAGTAGAAGAGATATGGAGAAAAGATCTTAATCAATAAGAATGCTCCAACAATTAAAAGATTGGAATTTTAAGCAAATAAAAGTGATTGGGCAGATTTTTCTTCAACAAACTTTCCTCTCAAGAATTCCTTTGCAAATATTATAAATAGCAGATTGCAGAATTTAATATGTGTTGCTTTCCTCTGCAATTCTGGAATTCTAAAAACACTTTTGCAATAGAGATTTAGAGTTGTAGGTGGGAGGAGTGGAATCTCAGATCTAGGGATTATTGAGGTTTTTCTTCTACATTTTGAGTTATGTATAATGAACAGATTTTGCACTATTGTAGCTTTGGTTTTTAAAGAAGAAGCTCAGGCACTGTAAAGGGTTATTAGAGACTGAAGATGAAGAAATGGATTCATTAAATTGGTATTTCGAATACTATTATTTTAAGAGCTAGTTTCATTTTTTATGACATGAATGTCTCAACTTACTTTCATATTTGTGCACTTTTGTCGGTATGGGTAATTTGTCTCTATTTTATGTTATTATTATCTCTGCTTTTATGGGTTGAATTCTGATTTTTTAGTAACTATTTACTCATAAATGTATCTTTAAATATTGGTTTGATAAATAGTGATATGTTGTGAACTTCTTCTGCATATTATTATTTAATAATTTAAGTTACTAATTAAATGATCAATATCATTTTGTGAACTTCTTCCTGAGTGTTTTTGATTGTTTATTTCAGTTAAAAGGTCTCGATAGGATGTGTGTGGTATTCGTAGTGTCAATTAATTAAACTACTTCATTAGCATGATATTCATTATAAGCCAAACATATTTAAATCCCAATATTTTAAATAGTTTCTCTTGGTTGCATTAGATCTATATCTACCTAATTGAGATAGAATTAAGATAGTTTCTTTTGCTTGCATCTTAGAATAATTTTGCATTTAGAATAATTTATACATTCTTTTAAGTCCTCTTCCCAAAGAGGCAAACTTTAGTAGTGGATTGGTTGAGCCCCAAATCAGCTTAAGGATCACTTTCTTCCCTGATCAGCAAGAAGGCTGATCTGTTGTCTCTTCTCCATTAGTGAGTGAAAGTCATATTTTAAAGCCATTGGAGATTGAGAGAAGGTAACTGGACCTAGTTGAACAAGTCAGAACCACCATTCCAAATGGAAAAGCAGTTGCTTTAAGGTCCAGACCAGGTGGTCATCTCCCATGTTGTTGCAGTGATTTTCGAGGCTTCAATAGGCCCTTAGCCAGCAGGGAAGCACTGCTACGATTACTCCAGGGTCAGATAATGGAACAACAACGAAGTTGTATATTAATCATAAATGGCAGAGTTATAGATATCGCTCTTCAAAGAGAGTTGATGATCAAAGTTAAGAGTACAACAATAAGTTCTACAAATTAACAATAATATCCACCCCCCCTGGGCTACCATCGTTGTCCCTTTTTATAATGGCCATGCAGAAGTATTAAGAGTACCGATAAGTCCTAAAACAATGATCCCTCAGGTCACTTTGTCTATGATCTCTAGTTATCGTTTTGTCCCCTTGAGTCGATGCTGCATTTTCTCTTCCTTTTCCTAGACCATGCGCTCTGATCTTGATTTCCTCGTCTGGATTCGACTTCCTGTCAAAGGGACAAAAGTTGGTTCTGCTTTGTAGTTTTCTCATGAATAGTGATTTTCCATTTTCTTCACTTTCTGCATAGAAAAAGACAATAATTAGTCATTTTGCATCAATCACAAATCTCCTTAGTTCTATCATAATTATTTAACATATTTCCATCTTAGAATGTAAAGAAGTTATGATTCAAAGGAAAATATAAAGAAATAAATGGTAAATACATACCCTTTCTAATGCTCAACACACCCCACTACATACCCTTTTTCGTGCCCTCATGAAATCATTATAATTGACATGCAAGGCAGTTAGGGAATAAGTTGGAGAAGGATTTTCATGTAGTGGTCTAAAACCATGATTTATAGCTAAAGCTTAAAAAATATGCCTTGTTTGGCCTTCAGGAAATTCATATAGGGCTCTATAGCCTAGTGAAGAACACCAGATGATTGGACTTTGAAACCTACAGCCTAAACAATGCGGGCCCTCTCCCAATATGAGGTTACTATAGGTAACGAGGCAATCAGAAGCTAACTTAAAATTTTCGTAATTGAATGGCTCTTCGTCTTAAAAATTCTGATTGGAAGTATTGTATCAGAGTTTAGTTGTTGCTATGACAAGGCCTTTGATGGCTAGGAAGTATCCTACCCCTTACTGGACAACTGCTATGTGAATGGGTCCCAATGTCTAGATCACACCCTGCTTTCTCATTAAGCTTTTATGCTTATTCCATAGTCGTAATGGGTTTCTTAGTTCACCCTTTACCCATAGATCTAACCCATACTCCTGTCTCTGAAAGGTATTATGGGCTTTAAGCCGCTTTATCTGGTTAATGGCAAAAGAGATGAATGCCTAATGCTGGATAACACCCACAAAAGGGCTAGGGTTTTCTTTCATTTCATTGTCCAACACAAGATTATGCAAATAAAACGCACATAACAATAATTGGATTTTCACCCCATAATGCTTACAGCAGTTTATGAAATCATCAATAGTTTTTAACTCTATAGGCACCCCTACCTTGACAGCTTTAATTTTTAATTGTAAGTACCTTTCCATCAAAAACAAAGAATAATTCTTGGTAGGTTCCCTACAGGCTAAAACATCAACATATAGAGAACATAAGGTATCCGTTTGACTCATAACTGTGTCTATTCTATTGGTTACCTTTTTAACTTTTTCATCTACCCTTCACCACCTATCGAAGGCCTCACTCTCCGATGCATTAATGTTCTTTACTTGCTACTGTAATTGTTGATATTTCTCCTGAGGAACAGTTTCCTCTGTGAGATTTTCTATCATTTGTTGGGCCTGTGCTAGATCTTTTTGAAGTCTTACTATCCTCAGATCATTGTCCATCATAACATTTTTGGGCTGGAGATCTACCTGGATCTCCTTATTGCAACATTTAGTTCTTGTAGTCTGTGTTTCCTTCTCATGAAATCTTTGGTCGTCCATGATGCTAGAGGATAATGCCTCTTTCTGGATTTCCTTATTACAGACTGATGTGCTTTCTATTTGGGATATTGTGTTTATAACAACCACATGTTGTTCCTTGCAGTCCTGAATAATAATAGGTTCGGTTTGAGTCCTTTTGGTATTCCTTTTATAGGGTTTTGTCTGGGTGGTTGCATACTTTGTTTTTGGGGTTCTTTTTGAGATTCTTCCCATTTTTAGGACCCTTATTTGTTTTCTGAGCTATGTAACTACAGTTAGTAGCCTCTGTTGTTCCTTTCACATCCTTTTAATTTCATTTGTTTTCTTCGAAGGAATAATTGTTTCGTTTCTTGGGCTTGGGCTTTGTTGTTCAGGGATTGTACCCTCACCCTAGCTTATTTCCATATTCTCTACTTGGAACACTTCTTTAGTGTTCTCATCCTATTGATTAGGTTTTTTAGGGGTGGAAAGCCTGGGTTGATCTGCTATTTCTCGGATGACTTCTACCTCTACTTCTTCTTCATCATTCATTTCTCTGGATGCACTCTCATTATGAGCAGAGTGTTCCTGTGATTGTCCTTCTTCTTCTTCCTCATCATTCAGCTCCTCATATGCACTCTTACTGCGAGTAGAGTTCTCCTGTGATGGTCTTGCCTCAATATCAAGGTTGAGTGGGCTGTGAGGCTATATGTACTCACCGATGTTGGCCAAAATTTGGGCCAATTCATCTTCTTGTAGAGGGTTTTGTAATGGGCTTCCGCTGGGTTGCTTTGTTTCCTCCCCTTCTTCCTCATTGGAATGATCAGTTTCCTCTTCTGGTTCCTTTTCTTCATATTCTTTTAATTCTTCTTCTTCATTTTCCCATCCTTCATGTTTTGGGGGTTGCTCATCCTCTGAGTCATATATCTTTGCTGGCTAGCTACTGCTTTCTTTGGTATTTCCCAACATTCCTCTGCTTCTCCCAATTTGGTAGACTGTCTTCGTTTCTACAGTATCATTACTGTGCTATTGGTTCTCTTTCGTTTTGGGGCTGGTAAGGCCAATCCCCCATCTATTGAGAAAATAAATTCTTCCCAACTACTTTGCTGTTGAGAAAGAATGTCACTAACTATAAGCTGAATTAAGCTAAGATGACTTACTACAATTTCTACATGATGAGATTTTCTCATACTTTGAGCAGCATCATGCAATAAAGAATTTGAGTATGCGGGTAAATTTACTGCACATTTTTGTTTTAACACAGTTAACAGTTTGAGATGGCGTGGTCTTTCCAGTTCTTTTCTGCCATCGCAGGTGATGTAGCTTTGCACAATATTGGCTAATTTTGCCCATGGTTCTCCCAGGCTTGCAGGCATAACTCCTTTTCCTTTGACAGTGAGGCTCTATCCTTCATCCCAGAAGATAGTTATAGCATCTTGAAGTCTTACTTTATTCTAGGTCCATACTGGTCCAATAGTTGGTAGTCCCGATACTTTGGCAATTATCGCATATGTTACTCTTGTTTGCCTCCCCCTCACCATGGAACGATCCTCCTGCAAATTCTACAAAAATTCAATGGCCACCGTCTCATTAGACTGCTGTAGTCGATTAAGGTAGGCAATTCATCCTATTCTCATTAAAATTTCACGTGCAGCGTCAGATATTATTAACACTTGCGGTTCGCTGCGTATTGGTCTGCCTCCCATCTTTGTTGAAGCTTAGCACACTGTTACTTTTTTTTACAGAGAAAAAACACAGAAATGATGATGGAACAACAAGTTGTTAAAGCTTTAGCACACTGTTAATTTTTACAGAGCAAAAACACAGAGATGACGATGGAACAACAAGCTGTGTATATTTGGAAACATCAATATTGTTAAACTTGCTATTCCCGAGTTTTGATGGAGTCATAGTATCTCAAAATAAAGAATCGACACGTATGCGAGTGCATTATGGAGGTCACTCGGCCCCCCCAAAATGTGATAGGCCGTCCTCGGCCGGCAAATAAAGGAGTAGCATGTTGGACTGTAGTTGTACAGTAAAATAAAGGAATTGCGTATATATCCATGACATGATTACAAAAATTTGCAGATTACTGAAATCAAGGCTTATGATAGAAATCGCAAATAGATATGGAAATTCCACGAAATGATGTGAAAAATAGAGGATAAGACAACTGATGTAAGTAAAAATTGTTATGCGGTCATTATCCACTTTAACCATTATGATTGATTTACAAATTATTTTTCATGTATAAAATGTTTGAAAGGGTTATATAAAATAATCTCATTTGAAATCAATATAAAGATATAAGAAAACGGGTTTATAATGACTATTGGTATATGAAAAGTATGACTTCAATATCATCAGCAGAGCTCTGTTGCCCACAGATGTCCATAACCTTGACAGAGTTGCTTGTTTCACTCTTGTAAACCTTAATCCTTTGTGTATGCCTAGGAAAGTGTCGTGCAATGTTAGAATGCATGCCATTGTGCAGCCTTCGTAACAAGATGAATCACAATGCCATTCACCAGGAAGGAGTGAAAGGTGGGCAGGGCGGCTCGTGATGAGACCTCCTGTTCCAAGGACTTTTTTATTTTTTTGATATGCCTCTTGGATCATATCCCTGGTATGGTAGCCATAGTGGGAATGCCACTTCACTTGCTTCCTTATGATCATGGTAGGCTTCCTTTTGATGAGACCCCCTATCCTTCGTCTGACAAATCATGTTAGTAATCATATAGATATATATTTTTCTCTTTTTTTTCTTTTCTTTTCTTTTATGTAGCACTTTCCTATTTATATGCAGAGATTGGATCAACACTCCTTAAGATTAGGGATGGTGGAATAAGTTTGAAAATCTCAATAGAGGAAAATATGCCCTTATTCTTATTCAATAATAATGATCAAAGATAATTATGAAGATTTAAGAAAGAACCAACATGATAAAATAATCAATCAAATTGGTTTTAGTGAAAATAAAGATAGCAAAGTGATATAATTAGTTGTGTCCTTTCCTCTTTTTTCTTAACGATTCAAAGCAATTTCTCTAAAGATAATGATTTTTCTTTCATTTGTTGATTTCAATATCCTCTAGTTTTTGTGTTCTTGCATAAATGTATAGTTATGCCTTAAATGAACCATCATTCACACAAAAAAAATCATCTAAATGATAAAACACAAACACATGAAAAAATGCACGCAAAAAGTGTTGTTCCTTAAAAGAGATAGTTGTTGTTCCTTAAGAGGGATAGCAAAAGAATATCTACGTGCAAAAACCGGGGTTCTTTTAAGAGGAATAGCAAGCAAAAGAAAAAAAATACACTCGAAAATGTTGTTCCTTTATAGGAACAATAGTTATTCCTTAAACAGAATAGCAAATAAGGCAAGTTTGAAATAAAATACCGCTCCTTTCGTGGAACAACCTAATATCATTTGAAATCGAAGTTGTTGTTCCTTCGAAAAGAATAGCAAAAAGAAAAAAATGCGAAGGAGGGTTGTTCCTTTAAAAGGAATGGTAAGACAATCTAGTGGAAGTGATGTTTCTTCGGAGAGGAATGACAAAACAATCTGGCGGAAGTGTTGTTCCTTTGGAAAGGAACAACAGAAAGCGAAAGTGGTGTTCCTTCGGAAAGGAACAACAAAAATGCGGAAATGATGTTCCTTTGGAAAGGAACAACAGAATGGGAAAGTGTTGTTCCTTCAAAAAGGAACAGTAAAAAAACGAAAGTGTTGTTCCTTCGGAAAAGAACAGCAGAAAAAATGAAAGTGTAACAAAAAAAATGAAAGTGATATTCCTTCGGAAAGGAACAACAAAAATGTAAAAACGTTGTTCCTTCAGAAAGGAAAAAAAAATGCAAAAGTGTTGTTCTTGTGGAAAGGAACCACAAAAAAATAAAGTGTTGTTCCTTTAGAAAAGAACAGCAAAAACGAAAATGTTGTTCCTTCGAAAAGGAACAAAAATAATGAAAATGTTATTCCTTCGGAAAGGAACAAAAAAATGCAAAAATGTTCTTCCTTCAGAAGGGAACAACAAAACGTGAAAGTGTTGTTCCTTCGTAAAGGAACAGCAAAAAAAAGAAAGTGTTGTTCCTTCGAAAATGAACAACAAAAATGTAGAAATGTCTTTCCTTCGAAAAGGAACAACAAAATGTGAAAGTGCTATTCCTTTCCGAAGGAATAGCAAAAAAGTGAAAATGTTGTTCTTTTGGAAAGGAATAGGAAAATACAAAAGTGTTGTTCCTTTGGAAAGGAATAGCAAAATGGCAGAAATGTTGTTCCTTCGGAAAGGAATATCAAGATGCAAAAGTTTTGTTCCTTCGGAAAGGAACGGAAAAATAGCAAAAATGTTGTTCCTTCGGAAAGGAACAGCAAAATGCAAAAGTTATGTTCCTTCGAAAAGGAACAGCAAAATGAAAAAGTGTTGTTCATTTCCGAAGGAACATCAAAAAGGTGGAAATGTTGTTCCTTCGGAAAGGAATAACAAAAATGAAAATAAATGTAGAAATGAAAAAATCCATACAGGAAATAATTTATACAAGCAGACAAGAAAAGCTTATGTAGAAACTTTTAAGAACAAATAAATTATTAAGTGAACCAATGCCGAGGAAGTACTATTTTCCTCACTAGGAATTTGCATATCAAAATCTTCCCAGAGCTACTGGTATAAGGATTCTAGAGTAAGCGGTTTATGGTACAATTGCACTCGGTGGCCATTTACTTTAAAGATATGTCCAGATCTATCAATAGTAGTCAAAGTAATGGTGTCATTTTCATGCACTTTCTGGATTTCTTACGGTCCAAGCCATCGAGTCTGAAGTTTCCCCAGAAAATCTAGAAACCTGGAGTCATATAGGAGTGCCCAATCTCCTGCGTGGAGGATTGTCTTTTTGATCAGAGTGTCGTGCGATTTTACTCTCTCTTGTTGGATTAATGCAGTGTATTGAAGAGCTGAGAGCCTAATTTCATCTAGCTCGTTAAATTGTTGTAATCTATTAGTTTGGGCCTCATTTAAATCTAGACCAATCTCTTGTGCTATTCTTAATGTTTGTATTTCGAACTCTATTGGAAAGATGGGCTATTTTTCCAAATACTAGCTGATATGGTGAATAACCGATGGTGTTTCTCCACATTTTTCAGTATGCCCACAAGGCCTCTTGCAATCTTGAAGCCCAATCAAGCCTGTGTGATGCAATGGTTTTTGTCAATATTGCCTCTATCACCTTATTCGTGGTCTCTACTTGGCCATTTGCCTGTGGGTGATACGGAGTGGTAATTTTGTGTTGAATGTGATAATTTTTTAATGTTGCAATGGTTCTATTACCTACAAACTGCGGTCCACCGTCCATGATTACTTTCCTTGGGAGGCCATATCGCACAAATATCTAGATCAAAAAATGAATCACAGAGTCCTTTGTAGCTCTTGGAATTGCCTCTACTTCAACCCATTTGGTAACATACTCTGTTGCCACTAGAATATATGTTTTCTGATTTGATGATGGGTTGATCGGACCAACAAAATCAAGTGCCCAATGCTCAAATGGTTCAATTACTAGCTATGGGTTTAAAGGCATTTCATCGGACTACCCAGGACGTCCTACTCTTTGGGAACTGTCACAGGCTTGCACAAACTTCTTAGCGTCTTTAAAGATTGTGGGCCAGTAATAACATATTTGCAAAACCTTGTGCTCATTCCTTTGATCTGCGAAATGTCTACCACACGCTCTGTCATGAGAAGCCTTCAGAATGTCAAATATTTCATCTTCATGCACGCATCTTCTGATGTGCATATCTACCCCTGTATGAAATAGGTAGCCCCCAATCTAAGAAAATCGGGTACTACATTGCACAATCTGTTTTCATTCATTGGGGGTTCGATGCTTTGGTAATTTGCCTACTACTAAATAATTTGAAACATCAGCATACCAGGGTGTCTTGACAAAAATAGCAAACAAATGTTCATCTGGGAATTGATCTTCAACTGTTGCTATATCCACTGGCTTTGGCATTCATGAGAGAAACTCATCTACAGGGTTCTCTTTTCCAAGTCGATATTTTATTGTGATGTCAAATTCCTGCAATAAAATCAACCATCTTGTTACCCAACCATTTGTAATAGGTTTACTTGCTAAATATTTTATGGCAGAGTGATATGTATATAAGAAAACATGATATCCAGTGATATAATGCCTAAATTTATTTACAGCATGTATTATAGCTAAAAACTCTTTTTCAGTAACATTATAGTTTATCTCAACAGGAGACAAATTCTTGCTAATATAATAAGTTGCATATGGTTTTTTGTGTTCTTCCTGCCCAAGGACTGCTCCAATAGCTGCGTCTGAAGCATCCGATGAAATTTGAAGTGGCAGGTCCCAATTTGGGCCTCTGAGAACTAGGGTTGTTGACACAAGATTTTTCAGATCTTCAAAAGCATAGTCGCATTTATTTGTCCAAACAAAATCAACATTCCCTATCAGTGTGTATAGAGGTGCAGCTATTTGAGAAAAATGTTCTATGAATCTCCTATAATAACTAGAAAATCCTAGAAAACTGCATACCTCTATCTGTGTGGTAGGAGTAGGTATTAACAAAATTATTTGAATTTTGGCCAGATCTACCTGTATTCTAGCTTCTGAGATATAATGACCGAGGATGAGCCCTTCGATTATCATCATATATAACTTTTCATGGCTCAAGCAGAGCCTAGTGGCAATACATCATTGCAGCACCTTTTCCAATGTGTCTAGTGCTGGCTCAAAATCATCTCCGTATGGTGTGAAATCATCTATGTATACTTCGAACCCTTCATTTATTAGATCTGAAAAGATGCTGAGGATGGCCCTCTAAAATATGGCAGGGGCATTGCATAGGCCAAAGGGTAGGACTCTATAAGCAAATGTTCCCCAAGGATAGGTAAAATTAGTTTTGTTCCGGTCTTTAGGGGCGATTTGAATTTGATTATATCCACTGAAGCCATCCAAGAAAGAAAAGAAATTTTTTCCTACTAATGTGTCTAATACCTGATCAATGAATGGAAGCGGAAAGTGGTATTTCTGTGTTGCTTTGTTTAATTATTTGTAATCTACACAAATCCTCTACTATCCATTTCTCTTTGGCACCACTACTAGTGGAGAGACCCACTTGCTATCGGAGATTGGATAAATAAAGTTGACGTCCAAAATTTTTTGTAATTCAACTTTCACAATATCCTTTAGGTGAGGGTTGAGTCTCCGTTGGGGTTGGCGAACAAGTCTAGCATCTTTTTCTGTATAAATGTGGTGTGTACATAGTTTGGGATCAATTCCCTTCATGTTTGGATAATCCCATGCAAAATCTTCCTTATATTTTCTCAGTAGTTGGACCAACTTTTCTTCTTGTTCAGGAGTCAGGGTTTTGTTAATGTTCAAGGGTTTTCCTAGCTCAATCTCTATAGTTTTGTTGTTCGAAACAGAGGCAGTGGGTATTGATTGGTCATAATTGTCTTTGAGTGGATCTTCTTCTAGTTCATTGTCAAATGTTGCCTCTATCATGTGACATTCTACATGGGATCTAGATTCTGATTGGTTAATGAAGTTGTTAATAACATCATCCTCTGTTTGATCTTTAAAATAGAGGGCATCTTCTATAGTTAATGGGGACCTAATGTTTTCTGTGAGGTATGATACATGCTGTTTGTTAGTTGTTATTATTGTACACTTGGCTGGGCTAGAGGGTATAGAGCTAGATTCTTGATATTGCTCCCTCTAGATATAGTCATACTACGTTGTCGGCAGCCAATGTAAGCATCAGCAGTTGCAAGCCAAGGTCTACCTAAGATTAACGGATGTCCATCAAGTCGGTGTTTGGGGTTGATTATCAGAAAGTCAGTAGGATATTCCCAAGAATCTATAGATACCATTACATCGTGAAGTGTACCTTCTGGTCTAACCACTGATCTGTCAGCCAATTCCAATAAGGTGGAGGTTGGTTCCACTGATGTGATGCCTAGTTTTTGACAAGTGGTGGTTGTTAAATTATTAATTGCAGCCCCTAAACCAACTAGGGCATTTGAAAAGGTTTGTCCATTGATTTGCACTGTCACTATAGGATTCCCTGGGTCTTCATATTTGACAGGTGCTTCTCTTCCTGATAACAGATCAGATAAGGTGCCAACTACTTGGATTGTTGGGTTATTTGTTATTCTCCTCAGTTTTTTTATACATAACCCTTTGATGGTTTTTGCATGTATTGGGATATCTTGGAGAGCTTGGAAGAGTGGGATTTTTATATCCAAATTCTTTAGTTCTCCCATAATATCAAAGTCAGGATGTTCGATAGGGCGTGGTATGATTAATCATTCTGGGAATAGGGGAGAAGATGTGGTTGCTTGGTCATGAGTTTGTTCTCTAACCGCATCTTCTTCTTGTAATGGTTGTTCTGCGGGTAACTGATTTTCAACTTGAACATTTTTATCTCCCTTAGTTTCTATAATGCGCTCATACCTTAATTGAAGGTTGTTTCACTCCCTTACATTAGTTTCTAGCTCTAGTTTTTTAATTATCTGAATAGATTGAACCGGTCTATTATTTGGGTTTGGGTTGGGTTGGGCTAGGAGTTGCAGTTTTAAGTTGGACTGGGAATTTTATTGTAGTGTATATGGCACTGGCAGTGTAGGTTGAAGGAGTGGGATGGTTCCAACTGGTTGATTCATCGGTCTCTACCAGTTTGATTGCCAATCTTGACTCTGCAAGGTGGGAGGGGACCGTTGTGTTGGTTATGCATTGTTTTGCCAATATGGTGGAGAGTAGGGAAAATTTGGCCAATTAGGTTGGATTGTTTGATTTGGCCATGGTGATGAAGGAAATGGTTGTTGTGACCAATTTGAAAAGGGTGGCTGATTTTGCCACATTGTATTATATTGCTGAGCATGATATTGGGGAGGTTGGAAAGAAGAATATGGATCAGAGGGCATACCTGGTTGTCGTAGCTACCATTGACGGTGATAATTGAGCAGGTACACTGGTTTTGATTCTTCCTCTGCTTCCTTGTACATTGCTTTCAACTTCAGGAGTGAGGGGTAGTTCTATGTGGAATGTTCTTTTGTACAAATAGCGCAAACTTGAACTGCATCTAGTGGGCACTATTTATGGTTGTGTTTCTTTTCGCATCTAGGGTAGAATATTTCCAGATTTTGCTCTGCTTCTGCTTGTTTCTATTTAGCTTGCATAATATCGAGCTACATTGTCAGAGTCCCCAATATATTAGTTTTTAAATTCTCTAGTAAATTCCCGATTTCTGCGTGGGTTACTCCTCCACCAAAGATCTTGTTGTCCCTTGTGAGAATATCACATTCCATTGGTTTTAGCCTTGTACTGCCTCGTGAACTCCTGATACACAAATCAATAATGTCAGCAAAATTTTCTTGATAGATGTCACCCTTCCTCATAATATTTAGTGTTTCAACCCATTGTTCCTTCAGGCCTTTAATTAATGTCATTTTTAATACATTGTCAGGTAAGGGTAGTGATGCATAAGGTGATCTCTGAAGATTATACTAAAAGCGTTCAACATATTCTTCTAGTGTCTCATTAGGTCTAGCTACCATATGAAATATTTCATCATTTAATTCTCTAGACCTACAATAATCCTGATATTTCTTTAGGAAAGCAACTTTAATATGATCCCAGTCATTTATGACACCTCCACGTAAACCCATAAACCATCATAAAGTAGCCCCTTTTAATGTAGAGGGAAATAATTTTAGCTTTTCGAGATCGGTGCTATAGTCATACCCCCTGCACAGCACATTGAATTCAAACAAAAATGCATCTGGATCTTTCGATGTTAGGCCATGGAATGTAGTAATATGTTGAAGAGGAATGGCCTTCATAGGTGCATTAGCTATAGTATTTACAATGGGATATTGCAGTGCGGAGGTTTGGGGTGTTTGCTGGTTCTGGACCGTTTGGTCAAATATGTGGCAATATCCTTTTTGGATTTCTAGGAGGGTATTCCTAGGCCGATTAGAATGAGCAGGAATGGCCTTAACAACACTTCCTTTGTCTGGGATGAAGAGATTTCTTTGCTGAACTAATGTCTGGGGGGATCTTAGCTCTTCAGGTTCTTCAGCTTTGTTCAGGATGATTTTGACATCACTTCCCTTATCTGGGCTGCTTAGTGGCTGAACTATTCCAAGAGGAGATATTGGTTCTTCAGTTTCCCATGTTTCTCCTCCTCCTTCACAGAGATTACTAAGGTTCCCTTCTTGTAACAATTTCGGGCTAGAATTCTCAATTTCTTGAAAATCTTGCTCCTCTATTTGGCTGTGCACCTCAGCAAAGGCTACAAATGGTGATTTTGTGGCCCGAAGGGAACTCATAGGTTGTCTAGAAGCAACTTTTCTAGGGCCTACTAATGGCTTAGATTCTACTTTTTTAAGGATTTCCTCTATGAAGGTCGATCGTCCAAGGGTCACCGGCCCCTTAGCTTTGTCAAGTTTGGGTAGTGGTTTAGGATTCTTTTTAGTCTTTTTCTACTTATTCATGCACACAAATCAAATACTTATTTCTACCCAAAATAATCAACAAATGTGCAGGAAAGCGGGCAGGGGAGCAGGGTTGTTACATGCTCTGTACACAGGTTCTTACCTTCCATTTTTAAAACCCAACTCTCTCCTAGCAGGTACTTACACTACTCTCTTTTCAAAAGAAGAAAATGGCTACACTCTCTCCAACAACGACACCAAAATGTTGAGCGATAAAAAGGTGTCTTTTAACCCCTATTTACCCTACATTAATTATCAATCCAGGTATGATATTTTATCTTAAGAGTGTACTCAGTCTGAGGAAGTCACTTCTTCAAGAGAAATGCTTGTAGTATAGTGCTCACAAAAGTAAAAGTAAATGAATGCTGGAAACAAACTGTAATTGTAATAGCAAGAAAATTAAATGCTTTGTAACTAAATCATTCACTCAAGAAACTACAACAATCATCAGTCAAGGATGTAGTAATGATAACTTTTTCCTTTGTAAACTGATGTAAATGAAATTCAATCACAATCAAGACCTTCAATCTGAAAATTTAGACAACAGTAGTCAATGTTCGTTACAGTTGTAGATATTTCTATCCAAACTCAAGTAAATGCTGGAAATAACAATTCAATTAACAGAAAAGGAACAACAACTAATTCTATTGAAAAGATCAAACAACAAAGCTTAATCTACATGAATGAATTGAACATTAATCTTAATGGAAATGTATTAAGCAGCAACCTTCAACTAATAAATAGATTGAATAGCAATCTAAGAAAGGAACAACAAATCGAAGTAAACCTACAGAAATTGAACAACAAACTTAATTAAGTGAAAGCACGCAGCGACTATAGAGTAATTGCATCAGTAATCTTATTCTAGCATAATGGACATTAACCATAGTTATAAAGGAATGGCAATTGCGGTTATAATGGAACGACAGTTAACTGAACAACAATCACAATTGTAAGTGAACCGTAATATCAATCTGTAAATGAACACTTATAGCAACTATAAATAAACAACAAAATCCGAATTAGAAAATGCATTATTGTTTGAGAAGGAACAACATAACATTTTCGGTTGTGAATAATAATTTTGCTATTCAATTACAATTTCGATATAATAGAGTAATTCAATGAAATGTTCAGGATTTAGAATATTACTAAATAAAGAAATTTAAGAGAATGCAAAGGAAATCCAACGACACACGACCGTAATCGGAAAATAATGATACAAGAAGCAAGTGATCCACTAGGGTCAGGCCCTTAGCCACAAGGGAAGCATTGCTACGTTACTCCAGTGATCTGAAAATCACCCTTGAGTGACCTCAGTTAGTTAGCTGATGAATGAAGGTATTATATAATCATGTGTTGGTGTGTGTCTATGTTATTTTAGGCAATAGATCGATTAGATTGCAAAATACACATACACTAGAAAATGGAAAACAATAGATAAATATAGTAAGAAAATACAAGAACACAACAATTAATAAGGAGTTCACCCTATCCTCCAGGGCTATGTCTCCGGTCCAGTTTTCAGTGGTATCCTTCTTTTATTATTCCTTAAAGCAGAGAAATACAATGAAGGAGCTCAATATGAGTCTCTTGAAACAGAATTTGCTTGGCAGGATGGTTCTCAGATTCCCCAAGCCACCAGAGTACACAGACTCTTTTCCTTACCAGCTCTTGACCTTTCTAGTCTACAATGGGAAGAGCACAATGTGGTGCTCAGTCCTGACAGATCTCTCAGGGATGGCTTGAACCTCTCAAGCTCTTTGGTGCTCGATGCCTCCTGTGGTCAGCGTGGCCCTCTGTCTTTCTGCTTTTTGCTTCACTGTCTTGTCTTCTCTGTCTTCTTCCTTTTCTTCTCTTTTCCCCATCTTTGGTGTCTTTGGCTTTTTCTGTTTATGGGTTTAGAGCTAATTGATCTCATGACTGTTTGATTCCCTTTGTTCCTCCGTTAGATTGCCTACTGCTGTTCGCTTGGAATTCCCTATTTTGGCGTCATCATCAATGGCTCACAATGAGTGGCCACTTGTCCTCTTGCGAACTATGCCAATTCTTCCTCGTTGGTTTGGTTCTTTGGTTTCCTCATGGAATGAGTCATCTGCTGCCTCGGTGGTCAAATCAGACCTCACATCCTTATATATCTCGGCTTATTCCCTGTCAAATCTGGTTCTTTCATCAGGCACATTCTCAGCTGTTAGATCTGGAGCCTTCAAATTTGATGCCATTCACTCATTTCGTGCAATTGACTTGCTTGACCGTTAGCATGCGATGAGCGGTGGTTTTCTCTCTCCTCCAATTGCCACACATTGGGCACTAGGTGGAATCACTTGTTTATCTCCAAATCCACTTACCGCCCAAGGGTGCCCCCCATAAATACCATTGGTTTTGGAGCGCGGGTCCTGCCTTCAACCTTTAGAATTTTCCCCATGGTTTTCCTGGCTCCCATGTGATCGAGTGCTTCGGGGCCTTTCCATTTAGAGGGGTTTTTCCTAGTGATGCGCGATTAGTGCTTGGTGCTAACAACCACCTTTTCTTGATCCAGGCTTCCCAAGTGCCAGTTTCACCTCCTGCATAATGTCCATGGGCCTCAGTTAGCGTACTTTGACCAAGGTCCTCGTATTCTCACGTTGGCTACCAACTGCCACTGTTCAGAGGTTTTTCTAATTGCTCTATACTCTTGAATTCAATGTTTTGTCCTGATTTGATACAGTGATGGTACATTGATGATTCTTCATGGATCCAATTCTGATCATGGCCTTCCCACTGAAAAATCTTTTGGACCACCAAAAGTTGGTTTTCAAGCATCGACTAAGTGAGGATACAATTTTCTCACTTGTCCAATCTCTATACACTTTGCACTGCTCAACTTTAAACCCTTGAGCCCTACTCTGAGGTACTTAACATCTCCTCTACACGTCGTCCTCACCTTCCTATCCAGAACTGTGTCTTCCTGCAATTCATTAAGATATTCAGATAGTAGGTCATCAATAGAAGGCAATTGACTCTGCTCTTTGGGATCCTCAATTAGAGAGGGTTCAAACAATCTCAAGCAATCTGCATTTATGATTGAGTAGATGTGCATGTAAGCTGGTAGATCAAGGCAAAAAGCATTTTCACCAATCTTCTCAAGTATTTTGAAAGGTACATACCTGATGGGCTTTAGCTTTTTACCTTCACCTTGCATCCTATCCTTGCTGATATACAACCATACTTGGTCACCAACTTGGAAACTATGCTCCATCTAATGCATGTCATGCATAGCCTTGTATTTGGGTTGGCTCTTTTCCAGTTATTCCTGTACTGCCTGGTGGATCTCCTAGATTTGTTCAATGAACCTAGTTGCCCTGTCCACATCAATGTGTCCCTCAAGTGTGGTATCTTTACCAAAGACAAAATCAAAAGGAGACCTTGATGTGAAACCAAAACAGGTCTCAAAAGGAGATCTCTATGTAGAAGAATGTTTTGCTCTATTGAAAGCATGCTGCACATAACACAAATGTTCATCCCAAAGCTTAGGATGTTTGCTGCAATATCCTCTGAGTAACTGGATCACTGTCCTGTTAACTACTTCTGTCTCGCCATCAGTTTGTGGATGAAAAGTTATGCTTTTCTTCAGTTTGGTGTCCATCAATTCCCACAGACTTGATCAAAATTTCCCCACAAATCAGGTGTCTCAATCAGATAAAATGGAAGTGGGTAATCCAAAATGAACCCATACATGTTCAAAGAACAATTTTGTAGTTCATTCAGTTGTAATCTATTTATTACAAGGCATCAAAATACACATTTTACTAAACCTATCCACAACAACATATAGATAATCATGACCTTTCCTAGATGTAGCAGTCCTCCAACAAAATCCATGGAATCACTTTCCGAAGGGAGAGAAGGTATTGGTAATGGTGTGTAGAAGCCTAGTTTTCTATTGTTGGGCTTGCTTTTAGCACACATAGTACACCCTTTTACATATCTAGAAACTGTCTCATTCATTTTTGGCCCATAACAAAATCTTTACAACTATGCAACTATTTTACTTACCCCAAAGTGACCTGATATTAGAAAAGTGTGTGCTTCTATAATTATCTTTACTCTCTCAGTTTGTGGAATGTAGAGTTTCCCACAATGGTATAAGAGTCGGTCCTTTACATGATAATCGAATTCTTCTACCCGTTTGTCTTGACTCAAAGTTGCATATACATATTTGAAATCTATATCTTGAGCATATTGTTCAATGTAGCTTTCATGTAACACAGAATTATGCCTAAGTATAGTAGATGCATTTATAATGGGTCTAGATAACATGTCTACAACTTTATTGTGTATGCCCTTTTTATATCTGATGACTAAATGAAACTGTTGTTGAAAACCCATCCATCTGTAGTGCCTTGATTACTGCAACTTAGTTTTGGAGTGTAGATATTAAAGTGTTTGATGATCAGTATGTATTACTCTCTTTTCCCATTAAGTAATGTTTCCATTTTTTCACACTCTGAACTAGTGCATACAATTCATTACCATATGTAGGATAGTTAACTACTACAGGATTAAAAGTCTCATAATGATAACATATGGGTTTACCATGCTGTGTCGACATTGCTCCCATGGCATAGGCACTAGCATCTGTTTGGATCTCAAATGGTCTTTGCAGATCAGGCAATGCTAGTACTCGGGTTGTACTAATCTTTTCTTTCAAGGTGTCGAAGACTTTCTGTTGTTTGCCTCCCCACTGAAATACCGTGTTCAATCCTATTAAAGCATGTAAGGGAGATGCAATTGAGGAAAAGTTAGAAATGAACTTCCTCCAATATTGTGTTTCCCCTGAGAAGCTTCTCACTTCTATAGCGGACTTGGGTTTAGGCCAGTTTATAATCACTGCCACTTTAGAGGGATCTATCTTCAATTTACCACCCTCTACTATATGACCCAAATAATTTAGAAATGTTTTTCCAAATTCACATTTTGAGAGTTTAACATGAAGTTTTTCTCTGTTCAAAACATCTAATGTCTGCTTAACATGTTTTAAGTGTTCTTCCCACGTTTTACTAAAAATCGGACTGTCATCCAGATACACAATAACAAAATCATCAAGAAAAGGTCTAAGTACATCATTCATTAATCTCATGAAAGTAGCAGGAGCATTGGTCAAGCCAAAAGGCATAACCAACTACTCATACAATCCCTGCTTTGTTTTAAAAGTAGTCTTCCATGCATATTGTTCTGCAACTCTGACCTGATGGTATCCACTATGCAAATCTAGCTTGGTGAAATAAACAGCTTCTTTCATTGATCTAAAAGATCATCTATGCGAGGAAGGGGATAACAATTTTTTATTGTTATATTATTGAGTGCTCGGTAGTCAATGCACATTCTCCACGAGCCATCTTTCTTTTTCACCAAAACAATTGGTGACCCACATGGTGATGTGCTAGGCCTGATGAACCATTTCTCGCGCAACTCCTGCACCTGCTTCTTGATTTTAGCGTTCTCTAAAGTAGACAACCTGTACATTCCAATGTTAGGCAATGGAGCATCTTGCTGCAAAATAATATGATGTACTATTTCCTTTTTGGGTGGCAGACCTTTAGGTTCTTGAAACAAGATATGATACTTTAAAACAACCTTTTCTAAATTAGCTTCTTGTTTAGCATTACAACCCTCAAATACATTGGTTTTATCAGGTTTCTTTTCCTTTACAACCATTAGTAAGAATTGTTTGCATGAATTTATCATTCTTTTCATCTGCCCTAACTTTATGAGAGTATAATTATTCTTGAGCTTATGAGCTCTTACAAAGTATTCGCTTTGATCTTTCACAAGTAGATACTTGCTCTCAGCTCTATCGAAAATGGATTTTCTATCATACAAATAAGGAATTCCTAAAACAATTCCACATATATCCAAAGGAATTATGTCTAACTCAACTTCATCTACAAATTCTGACCCAAAAGAAAACTTGAGTTTTCACTGTCTAGTCACTTGTAGTTGTGCTTTAGCATTCAACTGTCCTAATGGGTATGGTTTCTTATGAAGTGTAGCATCTAATCCCAATTTCTTTACAATTGCTTCAGAAATTAGATTTACTTGTGAGCCACTATCAAACAAAGTATCAATCTTTTGATGTTTGGAAATAACTCGAATATGGAAAAGCTCATGTCTTTTTCTCTCATTTTCTTCATCAATAACAGATTGTGTAGAATTACTAATAGATGCTTCAGAATTCTTACCTTTTATACCTATGGCTGCAATGGTTGTTTCATCTCCCGAGTCTGACCCCAAATCTTTCTGAATAGTTGCAGCAGTCTTCTTCTTCTTGCCCTCGAATTTCTTCGGTCTCAGCTCTGGATGCAGAATCCAACAATTCTCATCATCATGCCCATCCTTTTTACAGTGAGTGCATGAAGCCTTGCTTTTCTGTGCAGTGTTAGCCTTCCTTTCATTCCACTTCTGACTACTTTTCTCCTTTCTCTTGCTTGCAGTGTGTTGGGATGGTCCCCCAACTTCTGGATTTCCATTCTTTCCTCTAGATTCCCAATGAGTAGCTTGTACAGATACCTCATCTATACTAGTGAGATTAAACATAAGGATGGAATGCTTCATGTAGCTGTGTAGACCACCAATGTACTTCAAAAGAGTCTCTGGTGAGTTTAATGAGATTTCTAGAATCAATGCTCTCTTTCTAAATTCTTGAGTGTATCCTTGCACACTTTTCCCTTTCAACTGTCGAAAAGTTTGCCAACTCATCATGGCTTGTTGCATGTAGGCCAATGGATAGAAATGCTTTTTGATTGTAGAAATAAATTCATTCTAGACATAGATAGTCTTACCATGTCTTTTCATGTCAACTTGGATTCTAACTTCCCACCAAAGCAAGGTAGTGCCTCCTAAGCGTAGGCTTTCCAACTAAATCTTGCTCTTGTCTGAGTCGATGTTCTACACTCTACAATACACATCAATTTGTCTAATCCAATTGTCCAACTTTTTTGCATTTAGCTGTCCAACATATATAGGAAAATCAAATTTAACATCTAGCTTGAACAAAGATGCTTTCTTGTTATGTACAGGGCTATTAGGAGGTGTGAGAAAGCTTTCCTCTTTCCCTTTTCCTTTTGAGTGGTCATGTAAATGTGATTCATCTTCTCCTTTGTCTTGTTTAGAGCCTAATGAATCTTCATCTTTGTGTTTTCTAAAGTCCTTATACATTTCTTCTACAATGGACTTTATGGCTAGGAAACTTTCTATGAATTGAGGGTCTGGACCCATAGGACCTTCCTTTGACATTGTCTTTCGAGGATAGACTCTCCCAATTTCAGGATTAGTTTTGACCAACTCTCTTTCTCCTAGTTTGAGCTTTGATCTTGTGAGCATTCACAGTTAAACCAACACAATCTTGCCTAACCATAACAACCTAAAGCTCTGATATCACTTGATCTAAAAATCACCCTTGAGTCACCACAGTTAGTTAATTGATGAATGAAGGTATTACAGACTCACATGCTGGTGTGTTTCTATGTTATTTTAGGCAATGGATCGATCAGATTGCAAAATACACAGACACTGGAAAATGGAAAACAGCAGAGAAATACAACAAGCAAATACAAGAACACAACAATTAATAAGGAGTTCACCCTATCCTCCAGGACTACGTCTCCGGTCCAGCTTTCAGTGGTGGCCTTCTTTTATTGTGTCTTAAAGCAAAGAAATGCAATGAAGGAGCTCAATATGAGTCTCCTGAAACAGATTTTGCTTGGCAGGGTGGTTCTTGGATTCCTCAAGCCACTAGAGTACATAGACTCTTTTCCTTACTAGCTCTTGACCTTTCTGGTCTACAATGGGAAAAGCCCAATGTGGTGCTTAGTCCTGATAGATCCCCTTAGGGATGGCTTGAACCTCTCAAGCTCTCTCGTGCTTGACATTGCCTGTGGTCACCTCAGACCTTTGTCTTTTTGCTTTTTGCTTCACTGTCTTGTCTTCTCTATCTTCTTCCTTTTCTTCTCTTTTCCCCATCTTCGGTGTCTTTTGCTTTGTCTATTTATGGCTTTAGAGCCAATCGATCTCAAGACTGTTTGATTCCCCATCTTCCTTCGTCAGATCGCTTGTTGCTATTTGCTTGGAATTCCTTGTTTTAGCGTCATCATCAACGACTCACAGGGAGTGGCCACTTGTCCTCTTGCGAACTGCGCCAGTTCTTCCTCATTGGTTCAGTTCTTCGATTTTGTCATGGAATGAGTCATCTGCGACCTCAGCGGTCAAATCAGACCTCAAATCCTTATAGATCTCAGCTTATTCCCTTGTCAAATCTGGTTCTTTCATCAGGCACATTCTTAGCCATTGGATCTAGAGCCTCCAAATCCGACGCCATTCTCTCATTTCATGTGGTTGACTTGCTCGACCATTAGTGTGCGATGAGCGGTGGTTTTATCTCTCCTCCGCTTGCCACGCATCCGGCGCTGAGTGGAATCGCTCGTTTTTCTCCGAATCCACTTACCACCGAAGGCTACCCCCGATAAATACCATCGCTTTTGGAGCACGGGTCCTGCCTTTAGCCTTTAACATTTTTCCCCAGGTTCTCCCAGCTCCCATGTGATCGAGTGCTTCAGGGCCTTTCCATTTCAAGGGGTTTTTCCCAGCGATGCGCGATTAGTGCTAAGTGCTAACAGCCTCATTTTCCCAATCTGAGCTTCCCAGGTGCCAGTTTCACCTCTTGTGCAGTCTCCATGGGCCTTGGTCAGTGCGCTTTGACCGAGGTCGTCGTCGTTCCACATTGGCTGCCAATTGCCACTGTTTAGAGGTTTTTCTGGTCGCTCTCTACTCTTGAATTTGAAGTTTTGTCCCAATCTAATACAGTCATGGTACTTTGATGATTCTTCATGGATCCAATTTGGTTCATCCAGGGTCAGATAATGGAACAACAACCATGCTATATATTAATCATAAATGGCAGAGTTACAGCTATCACTCTTCAAAGAGATTCGATGATCAAAGTTAAGAGTACAACAATAAGTTCTACAAATTAACAATAATGTCTGCCCTCTGGGCTACCAGCGCTATCCCTTTTTATAATCTCTAGGCAGAAGTATCAAGAGTACCAATAAGCCTTGAAAGAACGATCCCTCAGGATCAAAGGATCCTGAGGGATTCACTTTGTCTTTGATCTCTAGTTATTGTTTTGTCCTCTTGCGTTGATGCCACATTCTCTTCGTTTTCTTGGACCCTGCGCTCTGATCTTGATTTCCTCATCTGGATTCGGCTTCCTGTCAAAGGGACAGGAGTTGGTTCTACTTTGTCTTTTCCTCCTGAATAGTGATTTTCCATTTTCTTCACTCTCTGCATAGAAAAAGACAATAATTAGTCATTTTGCATCAATCACAAATCTCCTTAGTTCTACCATAATTGTTTAACATATTGCCATCTTAGAATGTAAGGAAGTTATGATTAAAAGGAATAGATAAAGAAATAAATGGTAAATACATAACTTTTCCAATGCTCAACACATATCTATTGCATTTGTTGTGATTAGGATTTGAATCTAAATACAATTAAAATTGTTGTAACTATGTTGATTATTGTTGAAGGCTTGCTAGATAGAAAGATTGATTATTCTATCCTAATTGTTATTATTTGTGAATGCATGTACAAAAGAGAGAGTTGCAAACACCAGTGCTTTGTTGTACGAAGTTTGTGATTGTGTAGAGTAAGATTATTTCCTAGAGTAAAACATCCTCACAACAATATATAATAATAATAATAATAATAATAAGAATAATCATAATAACAATAACAACAATAGTAATAATACGAGTTCTATTTTTCAAATTATTGTGCAAATTAGTGAGCCCTGGTATTGCACCAAGAGTGTTGCAACTCCCAGAGGTCCTAAACTCTATTTATCAACTTGGGGTTCATACAAACTTCGAGGTGACAATTTTATATATACAATAGATGGAATTCTACTTATTCTACCCTCAACTAGGTCATTTGATCATTAGGGCTTCGAGACAATTCTTCTACTGAATTAGGGGGAATTAACTACTGAAAGTGCAATTCAAAATCTAGCCCTAGTGTAAAAAAATCAAATGCTTTTCAAATCTAGCTTGTAAATGCTACTAAATCAATTCATCAAAGAACACAAGAGTTATGCCACCTGTAGAAAGGAAACTATACTAATTTCAATCAACCATCTAGCTATCAAATTGACATGAAAAGTAAAGATTATTGTACCAACGCATAACTCAATATTTTATGCATCATCTATATAATTCACACTTGCACATGAATTAGTATCCTATTTTCCAAATCTGTGATGAATAAACTCATGTTATTTTCTCTTGCAGTGAAGGAACAGGAATGTAGGGAATGGCCTAGCTAGTACCTCTGATGATGGATTTGAAGTTGGGGGCTCAACCTACTCCTAAAGTAAGCCATGATGGCATTACAATTCAAAACAAGGGAAAAATAGGTTGTTATAGGCATGCTACAAGATTCTTGTATTGCTACAGGAAGTCCTGTAATTCTACAAGAAGGTTTTCGAGAGGGTTTGGAAGGTAAGGATGATGGGATAAAGGGATGACAAGATGGATGAAAGTTTTGGTGGATAGATGGAAAGTGACCGACACCCCTTAGCCAAGCTCAACACTTCAGGAAGGCCAATTTTGGACTAAGAGGGCTTCTCACGGCAACCTAAAAAGAAGAGATCAAGAACAATGGTTGGGATTCATCAAAAGAAAGTGGATAATTCCTGGGTGGGGATGGTGATAAGGTCCCTTTCCTGTAGGTCCAACTATCCTAGAACATCACATGCACCTGCTCTTCTTATCAATTACAAAATATTATAACAAATGGTGGAAAATATGAGTTGAATTTGGAAACTATCTAATTGATGCTAAAAACTTTGATCTATTCAAAAAATTAACTTCTAAGCTACAAAAATCAGATGTAAAAAAGTATAACTAATGTATACCTTTTTCCAAGAAGTCATAAACAATAAATCATCACATAGTGTTTTTGGGTTGTGATTTTAGAGTCCTCTAATCAGGCTCCCATGAGAGAGATGAGATAGAGGAAATAGTCAAAGACCTTTTGAGGGATTACATTCCACTAAAATGAAAAAACTAATCAAACATTCTAAGCTAAAAGAAATATCAATACATAAGAGGGACCTAAGCTACTAGGATTGGGCCCAAACCTGAAAGCCTCATCCCTCTAAACTAACTTGATGATGGATAAATAAGAAACTTCTCATTATCATTGTAGAAATGTCAAACGCATCACATAATAAGTCAAAAATAACAGTCACGAGTGTTTGAGCTCAATAGATTCTTATATGCACATAAAATTTGAATCCTAATGATTTCCTTAGCATGTTTATTTATACATAGGGTAGCTACCAAGAACTCCCTATAAAATAGATATTTTTGTCTCCCAAAACTTGAGAAAGGTGGATCTAGATCTTCCTTGAATTGTATTGGCTTGGCTGCCAAGGACATCTTCCTACTTGGCTGCCAATGAATTTGAGTTGATGAGAGATAAAGTGGTGATATTGGATGATTGAAGGAGTTAAGGAGGTGGATAACCTCCTAGAATCTCTCCATGTTGTCTACTTCGAGCTCCTACATTGCAATTATCTCAAAATTGCTCCAATTCCTGCATTTAAACCATATTATCCCAAATAACATAGCAACACATCTTTCACCCCTCATACTAAGCATAATAGAAAAAAAATTGTAAATAAATGTGAGAAAGTGATAATTTTTACGTTGTAGGATGGCATTGTGACCCTTATGATATACCTATTGATGAGCCTCACCATCACCCGCTACTCAATTTGTTTCTCATCATCTAATAAACTTAGCCATTTAAGTCCATGTCTTTCATGGCCCTAGTGGCCTCTTTGACATCCTAAGGCTCCTCAGATGGCTTGCCACCTTGAGGATAGAAGCCTCCATTCTTTTCTATTTCTGTCCAGTTATCCCTCTCCTCTTCTTGATTTATTCCTTCTTGTAGGCCTAACAACAAGGGTGGACTGAGATTGAATCCAATCTAGTTGATTTTTAGTCTTTGCATGAGTCTTTTGTATAGGGGGTCCTTTCCAATTCATTCCTCAATATTTCAAGGGAGTGATAGTCCCTGATCTGGAGATTGTGGGGTAAGGAATTCCATCTTCTCTGGCATGCTTTCTAGATTTTTGTCCCTAACAGCTTGAGTGTGTCTTCAAAATGTGAGATGTCGTGTTCTTGGTTGGCAAGTTATTTGGCTTCTAGATCATCATCGTTTGAAATGGTGCTATGATTACTAATGACATCCATTGGGCTTATCTTCTCTTCCTTGATATATAGCTTTTATTTTCGTCCTTTGTCATTACTTTCTTTACCTTCTCATGAGTCATCTAAGATGTAGGGCCATCAATTGCATGTCCTCCAGGTTTGTATTACGGTCCCAAGCATTCATATCAGTCAAGGTGAGGTTATGCATGTAGAACTCAACCAATTTTTCTTTGTCTTCTATGCTACTTTGGTCACATAATTGAATGAATTTTTGGTAGCCTTGAAATGGCATGGATCCATGTTGTGCTAGGGTCTTCATTTGGAATTGCGTCCGCTGCTCTTTGAGAAAGAGTGCATAAGACTTGGAAGGATGTCTACACTATAATGCCTCCATGGAGAAGCTTGCCATTGTGGCTAGTTTGGTTTCCTTCTCTCGTAGCTTCTCCCTCCACCATTTGTTCTCTAGCTATAATTGTTTCCTCATTGTGGTCTCTTTCTCTCTTATCTCACTCAACTCTTTTCCCATTTCAAGGACCTTCTCGTCCATGAGTCCCGCATCTTCCACCTTTTTTGAATTACCAATATGCATCCATCTATGGGTTCTCCCTCTTTGTACTTCAAGTTCAAAGAAAAGTGGGATTGTAAATTTTTCGGGAATAACTCTCCCTCCTTTAGTGAATTGATAACAGGAGCTCAAACTAGGCTATGGACTAGGCTCCTGTAGCTCTGGGAATTCCTTCTCAAATATTTTCTGGGAATATTTCTCCTCCTGTAGTTGGTGTGTTGCTTTCTTCCCCTCTTGTTTCTCATTATGCCCTTCCTATATCACCTTTTGTTCTTCCTGTAGCACACTTTGTTTTACCTATAGCGTGCCTATTTTTCCTATAGTGGTGGTCCTCTTCACATATCCGTTATGAGTCTTTCATGTGGTTTCTGGAGAGTTGACCTCCTCAACTTTCCTTTTAGTGGGCCCTACCTCCTCTTTTTACTTAGGGACTCTTCAATTGTGATAGGGGCTTTTGTGGGAGTTTTATGCCTCCCTTTCTTGATCTGGGTGCTTTTCTTGGTCTTAAAGTAGAGGGGAGATTTCCTTTATCATTTATTTTTGGGTTTGAATGGGGTAGCTTGAGGCAGCTAAGGTGGAAGTTACCTATTTTTCACTAGGTCTTGGTGACAAGCTTGTTTTCAAAATGGTTACCTCTTCTTCTCTAGATTCAGTAATTTACTCAAGGTTTTATTTTTCCTATTTGTACCCCTCTTCCTCTAATTCTACCTTTTGCTTCTTCCTCTATCTTATTTCCCTCTGTCTCTCTTTCCTCTTCTGCCTCTGCCTCTTCTTCTTCTTCTTTCCCCTCTCTTCCTCCAACACTAGAGGTTGGGGCCTCACTTGGTGTGAGGCTTTGAGTGTCAATGAATGTCTCTCTGTCTATATCAATGAAGTATGACTATAGGATAGGGATCCTTAGTTTTTTCAAGGCATCTACCACCATCAATTTAATGAGTCCATGGTGGCCTAGGTGTTCGTGTTTTCCCTCCCTCACTTTTTGACTCATGTCTATGATGAACTATAGTAGAAAGTATGGTACACTGAGTCTTTGGGCCATGGGAAATTTTTCTTGAAACCTTAGCTCATGGAGTAATATAAAATGGTATCCATAGACTAAACTCAACCTTCCTTCATATGATATGTATTTTAGGATAGGGATTGGTAGGCTTTCCCTCCTAACTCCATTCTTGTCTTCAATAGGTTTTTCATTAGAATTGAAGAAATCATTTTTAGCAATAGCACTAGTGGTTTTATCTTCTCTTTTCCATTGGATCCCTAGGGGAAGGATTGTCACCCTACTAATTAGCTCAGGATAGATTGAAATAGCTAATCCCATCACCACAATGGTGGAATTGACTTTTGTTTGAGATCTTAGGGCCATGGAAAATTCATATGCAAGGTCATCATCATATCTATTCAATATTTGAAAGAATCCTAACCACCGATGTCTTCTAAAAAATTCTAATACATGAGGGTGAAGATGAATTCTTTTAGTGTCTGGGGGCTCCCTTTTATTGTATCCTCCCCCCATATCTTTTCTTTGTTTTCAACTAAGAAAAGAAAGGATGCTTCCTATATTAGCTCTGATATGTAATTCACTGGAAGTAGATGGTTGAAATCTCTGGTTGATGACAATTTTCTATATTCCTTCTAATGTATAGCTAGACAAATTCTTGCAATCGACAATTTCACTGATATTTCCTATAGAATTCTAGGTGCACTAGCATACAAGTTATGCACAGATGAGGAAGAGGATGCACTTAATTTTACCACAAGGCTTGGGATAAATATGAAAAAATGGAGATAAATTCAACCCTTGGTGGTGTTCTTTCACCCTTTTACGTTTCCTATAGTAGTTTCTTGGGCTTCTGGTAGCTTTTGTAGGCTTCATCTAGCTTTTGTAGGCTTCATGTAGCTTTTGTAGACTTCCTATAGCTTCCTCTTATAGAAATGGAAGATTGGGGTTTGAATGTCCTCAATGGCTCCACAAGCTCTTCCTCACCTTAACTATTTTTTAAATTAGCATAAATTTAAGAGAATTCGAGCCCCAACACATTATATTCCATTTTTGCCTAGGGCTTGTAGAACTTTGATGACTTGGTAGGGGCACGAGGTTTCCTCTTCTGGACCATTTCCCCACCTACAGTAATCATCTGTGCATTCCTTGTAATCAAAACCCACTCTGTGTGATCCTATCTTGACTGATGTGACACCTCCACATTACATGAGGGCTCATAATATATTTTTGTTTACTGACCAAGGGTGGCCAACTTAATTGGCCACCTCCTGATCCAGGTGGATATTGGTAGCCACCCACCAATTCCACTAAGACTCCCACCATCATTTCATTTATTTTTTCAATTCCCTTATTTGTAGCACAATTTACTATTTTTGGCAGTTTTTCTGGTCCTAAACTTCTAGAGCCATTTTGAGCCCCTAAATGACATTTTTTTTGGAAAACTGGGAGAAACATGGGTCCATGGACAAATGTTGCAATCCCAAAGTTGTAGCCCTCAGATAGATATTTATAACGAGGTATTGTGCACATCAAATGGAGATCGTATGCCAAAGTTACAACCCCGGTTAGTTGATGTACCAATTTACCCGAAATGAGGCCCATAGTTTGGCGCTTCATCTCCTCAGGTTAGGGTTTTGGATGTTTAGGGTTTTCCATTGTTTCTCAACAATAAATAGGCCTTCAAGCCTCATTGTAAGACAATTCAAAGGCATCTAGCCACCACATCTCTTCTTAGAGATAAGCTACCATCACCCTAGATGGTTTATTTCAATTTTTGTTTGTAAGCATATTTCAATATTTTACATTAATGAAATGAAGTATTGTTTCTGCTGCATCTCTATATTTATGTTTCTTTCTGTAATTTATTGTGTTCCTGTTTAAATCCGGATCACCTCTAGCTTATAAAAATACCTCCTCTCATCATTTATACATTTTACATTATTTACACATGGGGAGGATATGAGAGGTTGTCATACTAGTGCCTACCTCATGATCGACTGATGCAGGGATGTGCATGATAGAGGTGGATATTTTTACTATCACTAAGGGAGTTTTCTTGTTTTGATTTTCCATTTCAAGTGTATATATTTCTCCTAATTGTATTTGACCTTTGTTGTTTCTATGTGTGCAGGTCCTTTGTTGATGTCCCAGGTGTTGCTTCTAGTGGAGAGTCCTACTTGGAGTGGTATGGTTACTAAAGAGTGCCTCATGAGTTGGTATCACCCCCTGTACTTGATGGGATAGGAAAAAAATAGGATTATGGATTTTTGTAATGGTTGCACAAGCTGCTACATGAGGATGTTTTCTTCCTGTAGTAGTCCTTTTCTTCTCTTCCATAGCCTTTTAACTGTATGGGAGTGATGAGAAATGATGTATAGGGTTTGCAGGATGATGTTGGGTCTTTGAGGGAGTAGTGTAAGTTTTTAAAATTGGAGAGGATGTGCTCTGAGTTTTTTTGGTGCAGGAGCATCATGGTTCCAAAAATTTGTACATTTAGTAGAATTTAGGGGTCTTGTGGTTTTTAAGGAAGTTGGTCTCCTATGCATCAAATTAATCTAATTCTAATTTTTTTTGAGTGATTTTATGAGAATGTGATCTAATTAAGTATTGAGAGGCACATTGTAAATGTTCTCGAATGAAGGGAACATGAGAGAATCAGGATAGTTGAGAGTTCATAGGAATTTATAGATTTGGAAATTAATTGTAGATCTTAAATTAGGAATTAGTTCATGATTTCTAGGATTGAGAGGATTCTTAGGGTTTAGTTGAAATTATTAAGGATTTGAACCAGAATTGGTTCATAGAACCTTTTGTATATAAATTATAAGCATCAAGAATGGGAGGATTCATAATTTAGATAGATAGTAAAGATTTGAATTGTGAGCATATGGGCCAGAGAGTACGTGAAGAGGCAAATATTTCTGTAGAATATAGGTGTGCAGGTGGACTTGAGAAAATTTACACAAAGTAGCAATCAGAATTATTTTTGTTATGATTGAATAGTTAAATCGAAGCTCAGAGAAGGAGGATAGTGTGCAGGCATGTGAGTGGTGTTGAATTTCCGAATTGTTATAAGCTGGAGATTCCTGTAAATGAATCATTACATGAACATATTATGCCAAATATTATATAGATATAAAACTATGTAATGAAATATCATTCATGTATATGTGATTGTCGATTGGAGGAGATCCTACAGTGTCGGGGTTGAACTAACATGCGAGCTATCCACGGCTAATGGACTCGATGCATTTATTTAACAAAATTTACTCATCGGTTCATCGTGCCCATTTGCTCCAGTGACAATCTGATGGATATTGTGCTTGAATGTGCATACGGGTTAACACGCCGAGTTGACTCGATAATTTATTCAAAATAAGTTTAACTTCTTTTAGTTCCAGTGGGAAATGGGTTAAGCAGTATATTGCGTGGAAATAAAGTCGTAAGCATAAATTCTTGAGAGAATGCGATAAAATGTGGAGGCACCACGTAGCATGCGATGGGGAAGCAAATCATGGGGAAGCAAATCAACTTTCCTTGCGTGCTTCCGACACTTTATCCATCATGCTAGTTAGAGCGCAATATGATGCGGTCATCGTTGGATTGAGACAAGAGAATTAACAGTGGAGATTTGAAAGTGTAGGTTATCATTGGTAAATGTACAAAGTTGTGTGAATCAGTAGAATGGTAAATTAATGAAGGGGTAAATGGTTTATGTATAATTTCTATTATACAAGAGTTATAATAGAAATAAAGCGGGATAAATATATCATAGTTAATGTTGGGTTTAAACTAAAATCCAAGTTAAAAGGGTATTATTGACATGCACGGATAATAATAATTAACCAAAGATTATGGAAGAATTTTATAAGGTTCTACTCGAAGGTTTATAAAGGTTTAGACTTTGGATAATTGAATGAAATGTTTATGCATAGAGTTTATTTGAAAGAGAATTAAACCTTGATTTAAGAGAGTTTTCCCTAAGTATGAAGTTGAAATTCCTAGGACATGAATATGACATGCATTTATAAGCATACTATGGATATGTGTGGCTAAGGCTACATCATTTGGTATTAGAGCATGGTTAAAGCTCTTTTTAATTAAAGCAAAATTGTACACAATGAAAGTGTGATTGCGAAAGAAAGAAGAGATTAGAAGTAGCAAAGGTGCAAGGTATTTGGGTAGTTACAAACTAAGGTTTGGGACCCTGGAGGTTTTCTCTCAACATATCAGAACACATGATTTGGAGATCATGAATGTTTTCTACCTTGGGAGTTTGATGCAGGAGCACCATGGTTCCAAAAATTTGTACATTTAGTAGAATTTAGGGGTCTTTTGGTTTTTAAGCAAGTTGGTTTCTTGTGCATCAAATTAATGTAATTCTAATGTTTTTGAGTGATTTTATGACAATAGGATCTAATTAAGCATTGAGACGCATATTGTAAATGTTCTCGAATGAAGGGGAACATGAGAGTTTCAAGATAGTTGAGAGTTCATAGGAATTGATAGATTTCAAAATTAATTGTAGATATCAAATTAGGAATTAGTTCATGACTTTTGGGATTGAGAGGATTCTTATGGTTTAGTTGAAATTATTAAGTATCTGAACCAGAATTGGTTCACATATTCTTTTGTATAAACATTATAAGCATCAAGGATGGGAGGATTCAAAATTTAGATAGATAGTAAAGATTTGAATTGTGAGCTTACAGGCTATAGAGTAGGTGAAGAGGCCACTGATTAGAAATCAAGCCTGAGAAAAGAAACCTTTTGTAAATATTTGTTTATATATATATATATATAGATATATAGATATAGAGATTCGATTCTGAATTATATAGTGTACACTAAGTGATTCAACTACAAACGATGTGTAAATTGTGGAATATTTATGTAGAATACAGATGTGTAGGTGAACTTGAGCAAATTTACATAAAGTAGAAATCAGAATTATTTCTTTTATGATTGAATAATTAAATAGAAGCTTAGAGAAAGAGAATAGTGTGCAGGGGTGTGAGTGGTGTTGAATTTCTAAATTGTTATAAGCTGGAGATTCTTTTAAATTAATCATTACATGATCATAGATGCCAAATATTATATAGATGTGGAAATATGCAATAAAATATCATTCATGTATACGTGATCGTCGATTGGAGGAGATCCTTCAATGTCTGGTTTGAACTAACATGTGAGTTATCCACGGCTAATGGACTCAATGCATCTATTAAACAAATTTTACTCGTTGGTTCATCGTGATTGTTGGCTCTGATGGTAATTGCGCTCGAATGTGTATACAAGTTAACACGCCGAGTGGACCCGATGAGTTATTCAAAAGAAGTTTAACTTCTTCTAGTTCCATCAAGAAATTGGTTAAGCGGTATATCGTGTGGAAATTAAGTGGTAAGCGGAAATTCTTGAGAGCATGCGATAAAACGTGGAGGCACCATGTAGCATGCGATGGGGAAGCAAAAAAAAAATTCTCGCATGCTTCCAGCATTTTATCCATCGTGCCAGTTAGAGCGTGAGATGATGCGATCACTATTGGATTGAGACAAGAGAATTAATAGTGGAGATTTGAAGGTGCAGGTTGGCTTCAGTAAATGTGCAAAGTCGTGTGAATCATCATAATGGTAAATTAATGAAGGGGTAAATGGTTTATGTATAATTTCTATTATACAAGAGTTATAATAGAAATAAAGCGAGATAAATATATTATGGTTAATGTTGGGTTTAAGCTAAAATCCAAGTTAAAAGGGTATTATTGATAAGCGTGGCTAATAATAATTAACCAAAGATTATGGAAGAAGTTTATAAGATTCTGCTCGAAGGTTTATAAAGGTTTAGACTTTGGATAATTGAATGAAATGTTTATGCATAGAGTTTATTTGAAAGAGCATTAATCCTTGATTTAAGAGAGTTTTCCCAAAGTATGAAGTTGAAATTCATGGGACATGAATATGATGTGCATTTATATGCATACTATGGATATGTGTGGCTAAGGCTACATCATTTGGTATCAAAGCATGGTTAAAGCTCTTTTTAGTTAAAGCATAATTATACAAAATGCAAGTGTGATTGCGGAAGAAAGAGGAGATCAACAGCAACAAAGGTGCAAGGCATTTGGTGAATTACAAACTAAGGTTTGGGACCCTAGAGGTTTTCTATCAACATATGAGAACACATGATGTGGAGATCATGAATGTTTTCTAACTTCGTAGTTTGATGCAGGAGCATCATGGTTCAAAAAATTTGTACACCTAGTAGAATTTAGGGGTCTTGTGGTTTTTAAGCAAGTTGGTTTCTTATCCATCAAATTAATGTAATTCTAATGTTTTTGAGTGGATTTATGAGAATAGGATCTAATTAAGTATTGAGAGGCACATTGTAAATGTTTTCGAATGAAGGGGAACACGAGAGAATCGGGATAGTTGAGAGTTCATAAGAATTGATTGATTTGGAAATTAATTGTAGATGTTAAATTAGGAATTAGTTCATGGTTTTTGGGATTGAGAGGATTCTTAGGGTTTAGTTGAAATTATTAAGGATCTGAACCAGAATTTGTTCACAGAACCTTTTGTATAAAAATTATAAGCATCAAGGATGGGAGGATTCAGAATTTAGATAGATAGTAAAGATTTGAATTGTGAGCCTATGAGCCAGAGAGTAGGTGAAGAGGCCACTGATTAGAAATCAGGCCTGAGAGAAGAAACCTTTTGAAAATATTTGTTTATATATAATATATATATATATATATATATATTATATATATATATATATATATATATATATATATATATATATAATATATATATATATATATAATATATAGAATATATATGTATATATATATATATGTATAGAGAGATTTGATTCTGAATTATATAGTGTACACTAAGTGATTGAACTACAAATAATGTGTAAATTGTGGAATATTTCTGTAGAATACAGATGTGTAGGTGAACTTGAGAAAATTTACATATAGTAGCAGTTGGAATTATTTATGTTATGATTGAATAATTAAATTGAAGCTCAGAGAAAGAGGATAGCATGTAGGGGTGCGAGTGGTGTTGAATTTCTAAATTTTTATAAGATGGAGATTCTTGATAATGAATCATTACATGAACATATGATGCCAAATATTATATAGATTTGAAACTATGTAATGAAATAGCATTCATGTATATGTGATTGTCGATCGGAGGAGATCCTATGGTGTCGGGTTTGAACTAACATGCGAGTTATCCATGACTAATGGACCCGATGCATCTATTAAACAAAGTTTACTCGTTAGTTCATCATGACCATTCACTCTAGTGATAATCTGACAGTAATCATGCTTGAATGTGTGTACGGGTTAACACACCGAGTGGACTCAATGAGTTATTCAAAACAAGTTTAACTTTGAGTTCCAGCGGCAAATGGGTTAAGCAATATATTGCATGGAAATAAAGTGGTAAGCAGAAATTCTTGAGAGCATGTGATAAAACGTGGAGACACCACGTAGCATGCAATGGGGAGGAAAAACAAATTTTCTCGCATGCTTCTGGCATTTTATCCGTCATGCTAGCGCAATATGACGCGAACACCGTTGGATTGAGACAAGATAATTAACGGTGGAGATTTGAAAGTGCAGGTTGGCATTGGTAAATGTGTAAAGTCATGTGAATCGGAAGAATGGTAAATTAATGAAGGGGTAAATGGTATATGTATAATTTATATTATACAAGATTTATAATAGAAATAAAGCGGGATAAATATATTATGGTTAATGTTGGGTTTAAACTAAAATCCAAGCTAAAAGGGTATTATTGATAGGCACGGATAATAATAATTAACCAAAGATTATGGAAGAATTTTATAAGGTTCTACTCAAAGTCTTATAAGGGTTTAGACTTTAGATAATTGAATGAAATGTTTCCGCATAGAGTTTATTTGAAAGAGCATTAAACCTTGATTTAAGAGAGTTTTCCCAAAGTATGAAGTTCAAATTCCTAGGACATGAATAAGACATGCATTTATATGCATACTATGGATATGTGTGGCTAAGGCTATATCATTTGGTATTAGAGCATGGTTAAAGCTCTTTTTAATTAAAGCAAAATTGTGCAGAATGCAAGTGTGATTGCGAAAGAAAGAGGAGATCAGCAGTAGCAAAGGTGCAAGGCATTTGGGCAATTACAAACTAAGGTTTGGGACCGTGGAGGTTTTCTATCAACATATGAGAACACATGATCTGGAGATCATGAATATTTTCTACCTTGAGAGTTTGATGCAGGAGCATCATGGTTCCAAAAACTTGCACATTTAGTAGAATTTAGGGGTCTTTTTGTTTTTAAGGAAGTTGGCTTCCTATGCATCAAATTAATAATTCTATTGATTTTGAGTGATTTTATGAGAATAGGATCTAATTCAGTATTGAGAGGCTTATTGTAAATTTTCTCGAATGAAGGGGAACATGGGAGAATCAGGATAGTTGAGAGTTCATAGGAATTGATAGATTTGGAAAATAATTGTAGATCTTAAATTAGGAATTAGTTCATGATTTCTGGGATTGAGAGGATTCTTAGGGTTTAGTTGAAATTATTAAGTATATGAACTAGAATTGGTTAATAGAACCTTTTGTATAAAAGTTATAAGCATCAAGGATGGGAGGATTCAGAATTTGGATAGACAGTAAAGATTTGAATTGTGAGCCTACGAGATAGAGAGTAGGTGAAGAGGCCATTGATTATAAATATGGCCTGAGAAAAGAAACCTTTTGTAAATATTTGTTTATATATAATATATATTATATAGCGAGAGAGAGCGAGCGAGAGAGAGAGAGAGAGAGTGTAAATTGTGGATTATTTCTCTATAATACAGATGCGTAGGTGAACTTGCGAAAATTTACATAGAGTAGTAGTCAAAATTATTTATGTTACGATTGAATAATTAAATCGAAGCTTAGAGAAAGAGGATAGCATGCAGGGGTGCGAGCGGTGTTGATTTTCTAATTTTTTATAAGCTGGAGATTCCTGATAATGAATCATTACATGAACATATGATGCCAAATATTATATAGATCTGAAACTATGTAATGAAATATCATTCATGTATATGTGATCATCGATTGGAGGAGATCATATGGTGTCGGTTTCGAACTAACATGCGAGTTATCCATGGATGACAGACCCGATGCATCTATTAAACAAAGTTTACTCGTCAGTTCATCATGACCATTCGCTCTATTGATAATCCAATGGTAATCGCGCTCGAATGTGCGTACAGGTTAACATGCCAAGTGGACCCAATGAGTTATTTAAAAGAAGTTTAACTTTGAGTTCCAGCAGCAAATGGATTAAGTGGTATATCGCATGGAAATATGGTGGTAAGCGGAACTTCTTGAGAGCACACGATAAAATGTGGAGGTGCCACATAGCATGCTTTGAGGAATAAAAACAATTTTTCTTGTGTGCTTCCATCATTTTATCCGTCGTGCTAGCTAAAGCGCGATATGACATGATCATCGTTGGATTGAGACAAGAGAATTAACGGTGTAGATTTGAAAGTGAAGGTTCACATCTATAAATGTGCAATGTTGTGTGAATTGGCAGAATGGTAAATTAATGAAGGGGTAAAAGGTTTATGTATGATTTCTATTATACAAGAGTATAATAAAAATAAAGCAGGATAAATATATTATGGTTAATGTTGGTTTTAAACTAAAATCCTAGTTAAAAGGGTATTATTGATATGCGCGGATAATAATAATTAACCAAAGATTATGGAAGAATTTTATAAGGTTCCGCTCGAAGGTTTATAAAGGTTTAGACTTTGGATAATGGAATGAAATGTTTCCACATAGAATTTATTTGAAAGATCATTAAACCTTGATTTTTGAGAGTTTTCCCTAAGTATGAAGTTGAAATTCCTAGGACATGAATATGAAATGCATTTATATGCATACTATGGATATGTGCAGCTAAGTTGCATCAATTTTTAAATAAATGTTTCGGGGTGAGATGGAGTGGAGGGTTTGCTTTTGAAAAATATGAATTTTTCCTGAGAACTGGGATGGATGAATGATACATAGATGGTGGAACATGGTGTGAGAACCATATTTACCTTTGGTAAGGTCAAGCTTGTTGGTATTTTCATTCATATTTTCTTCCTGTAGCTTTTAAGAGCCTTCCTGTAGTGTTATAGGATCTTCCTGTAGCAATTACAGTCTCCCTATAGCAATCAAGAGATGGGTTGAAATTTTAATTTGTGAGTTAATGGGATGATGGAGAGTGGTGAGAACATGCGTTTGGATGGTATATATGAATTGGATGGAGGGAGAAGTGGAGATAATCTTGAGTATGTCATCCCTATTACTATGGAATTTGTCATTGTCTTCAAACCTACAAAATGACAAAAACAATTAACATACATGTTGTGGATCCATGTCCTGGGCTTTTTCTTTGTTTCCTTCTTTGTTTCTTCTCTCTTTCTTTTTTTTGAGACACATAATATGCCTTAGGAGAGGTTTTCAACCTATATGCCTGCCCTAAGTGCCTCAAGAGAGGTTTTCACTGAGGGATCTATATTGTTTCTTTTTCTTTTTTCTTTTTTCCTTTTTTTTATTTTTCTTTACTCTTGGGCTGCTTGAGGGAGGTTTTCAGCCCGAGAGTTGGCCTTAGATGCCTCATAAAGTTTTTCATCCACACATTTTATTATTTTTTCTCTTTTTTCTTAACTATATCTAAGAATGTTGTGACCTAGAATCTATGACACTTCCAATCACATTAACCTCTCTACTGATGGTGCTGATGAATTCCTCCTTAGACATAGGCTTTATGTATACCTTCAATCTGTAGTCATTGACAAGCAAGGGAATCCCTTCCTCATCAATGGTTCTGATTTGAACAACTGCATTTTCATGGCATTTCTCTATCAGGTACCTTCCTAACCATCTTGTCATTAAATTTCCTTTGAAATCCCTGAACCTAGAGTCATATAGTAAGTCCCAATCCCCTTCTTGAATTTTTTTTCCTTGATATGCCTATCATGCCAGACCTTCCTCTACAATTGTATAACATCGGTGTGTAGGAGGGCTTGCATTTTTAACTCATCCAATCCATTTAAATGAATAATCCTCTCATGTTGTGCTTTGGTGACATCTAAGTCCATTTGTGCTTCCATTCTCAAATTATTATACTTAAACTCAATAGAGAGCATAGATTTATTTCCATAAACTAGATCATATGGAGTAAAACTAGTAGTTATTTTCCAAGTTGTGTTATAGGCCAGAGTGGCCTCCATTTATCTCTTTTTCCAATCCCTTCTATTAATGCTCACATCCTCAGTGACGATGCCTTCTAATTCTCTATTTGAAACCTCTACTTATCCATTGGCCTACGAGTAATAGGAAGTATATTTTATATGTTTGATATGATGCTGCCTTAACAGATTCTCGATCAGATGTGAAGTGAATTGAGCTCCCTAATTGACAACTATCTCTCTAGGGTACCTAAATTTGTAGAAAACATTATCCCTTAAGAACTCGACCACTTTCTTCGTTGTTTCTGCCTTGACAACCTTTGTCTCAACCCACTTTGTCAAGCAACCAGTGCACACAATGATGTAAATTTTCTGCCCTGATGTTGGATCAATTGGCCCAACCAAATCCATACCCCACCTGTCAAATGGCTCCGAATCCACTTGGGTTTATAGGGGAATTTCATCCTTGGGTGTGGGTTTCCCCAACCTCTAGCACTGATCACATCTACTGGTATACCTTCTTGCATCTTGGTGGAGAGTGGGTCAATAATTTCCAACTTGTAGAACTTTGAAATTTGTTCTCTTGGAAGAAAAATGGCCTCCACAAGGCCCATCATGGTAGGCTGAGAGGATGTCAAATAATTCCTCCTCCCTAACACATCTCCTTAATATCTTATCTGGTCCCAACTTGAAGAGAGTGCCCCCAATCCAAGTGAAAGGGGCACTCTTCCTTACAATTGTACTCTTCTCCCTAGATGACATACTTGGAGGAAATATTGCAACCAATAGGTAGTTTTCCATGTCAAAAAACCATGGGGAGAGCACTGAGACAGTAAATAAGTGCTCATTTGGAAGTTGATCATTGACCATCCCTTCATCACCTGTAGGCAAAGCAAGTCTAGACAGAAAATCTGCAACTACAATTTAATTTCCTGGCCTGCCAGTGATATTTAGATCAAACTATTGTAACAATAGAAACCATCTAATGATTTGAGCATTCACATCAAGCTTTATCATTATGTATTTGATAGCTACATGGTCAGTATGCACAAAAAATTGGTATCCACAGATGTAGTGCCTAAATTTTTTCAAAGAGTGTACAATAAGTAGAAGTTCTTTCTCAGTTATTGTGTAGTTCAATTCAGCCTTAGACATATTTTTACTAATGAAGTAAATGGAATAATGTAACTTACCTCCTATTTCCGTAAATATTCCCCCACAACTTTTTCATATGCATCAGCATGGATATGGAAAGGCAAAACCTAATTTGGGCCTCTAAGTATGGGTGCAGTGGTTAATTTCTCTTTCAAGATCCCAAGGGTATCTTTGTAGTTATTTGTCTAGCAACCCAACCAATGGTGAAGCCACCTTTCAGAAGTCCTAGATAAAACTCCTATAGTATCCAGCTAATCCCAAGAAACTCCTAACATCCCTCTGATTTTGAGGAGTGGGGACCCTTTTTATTATGGAAATTTTGTTTGGGTCCACTTGTATTCCCTCTTGAGATATTGAATGTCCAAGGATAGTCCCTGAATTCATTAAGAATTCACACTTCTCATGACTAAGAGAGAGGTTAATTTCAATGCACTTCTTCGGGGCTTTCCCTGGGTTAGAGAGACCCTCCAGGAAGTCCTGCCCATAGGGAGTGAAATCATCCATGTAGATCTCTGCAGAGTCATGGACTAACTCAGAAAACATGCTCAGAACTTCCCTTTGAAAAGTGGGAGGGGAATTACATCAACTACAAGGAAGGACCCTATAAGAAAATCTACCCTAAGGATAGGTGAATTTAGTTTTGTCTTTAACCTTAGTGTTGATCTAGATCTGATTGTAACCACTGAATCCATTCAGGAAAGAGAAGAACTTATTCCCTGTAAGACCATCTAAAACTTGATCAATGAGAGGTAAAGGGAAATGGTGTTTCTTGGTGGCTTTGTTCATCTCTTTGTAATCCACACAAATCCTCCACTTCCCATTTTCTTTGGCACCAAAATTGGATGGGACACACACTTACTATCTGGGATGGGGGATATGAACCATGCATACAACAACTTTTGCAACTCTTCCTTCACTATGTCCTTGAGGGTTGGGTTCATTCTTCTATAAGGTTAGTGCATAAGTTTTCATCCTTCCTTGATGTATATGTGATGAGTACAAACTGAAGGATGCATCCCTTTCATTTCTTTATAGCTCCAAGAAAAAGAACCTAAGTGCTCTCTCAACATTTTGTACAAATTCTCTTCTTAGTTGGCTGAGAGAGAGGGGTTAATCTTTAAGATTTTAGCTGGACCAAATTCTATAACTTTGATATGTGAAGGACTTGCATCAACTAGGCATAAATTATTCGAAGGATTACCCTCATATTCCTTCACAATCTCAACAAGAGGCATGGCATTTGGGGGTTTTTTATGGAGGATTTGATCAATGATGTCATGTTCATTAGGTTTCTCCCCTTCTATAACAACATATATGGTACAAATTGGATGGGGTGTTCTATGATGCACTTCATCTTCCTCCTCCTCTTCTAAACATAGGGTTAATTCATGTTCAATGGATGGCTAAGAAGGGGGGTATAATACCAACTATTTCGACAAAAGCCTATTCTTAATGGTCATGTTCCCAACCCTACAACTTAAGTAAGCATTAGTAGTGGCTAGCCATGGTCTTCCCAGGATGAGGGGATAATCATTGAATTTGGTTTTGGGCTGGATAGCCAAGATTTCAATAGGATACCTTGAGGAGTCAATAGAGATAATTACATCCTCAACAAATCCCTCGAGGGCCAGTGTGGATCTATCTACAAGCTACAACACTGTAGTGGTATTTCTCAAGGATCCTTGGAGGCTTAGTTTTAGCAAGGATTGTTTAGTAATCACATTTATGGAAGCCCAAATATCAATCAAGGTCTGAGGGACAATGATGCCATCAATGTTCACATCTACCACGGGACTTCCAGGGTCTAGATATAGATAATTGTCCAATGACATTGATGGTGGGGGTGTCTCTTTTTCTCCTTCCAGGGTGTTTGAAACATTTCTCTTTGATAATATTATTGTAGATGGGAACATCCTTAATAGCTTGGAGGAGGGGTATTTTAACACACAGATTCTTCAATTCTCCCAGAAGTTCAGTCTCCTCTAGGTTGTGTTGGTTAGAATGGATCAATCTCTTAGGAAAAGGAGGTGGATTTACTTAAGGGATACTCTCTTCCTTTTACTCTTCAATCTCCTTAGATGGAGATGGAGGTTGGTTATATGGGAGCACTCTTCTAGACCTAAGTTTGATTTCTTGAATCTCCATAACATAGGTAGGGTAAGATGTCTCTCCATTTTAGACCTATCGTGCCTACTTGTTATCCAAGTTCGGATTGGGTTGAGTAGGCATCTAAAGTTTCTTAGGTGGAGTAGGATGAGTGAGATGTGGTTGAGATGAAGGTGAAGGCAAAAAAGAAAGAGTTGGTTGACTTGAGGCCTCCACCCTTGTGATGGGTTATTCCACTGAGGATGTGGAGAAGCATATGGCTAAAATGGTTGATTGATAGGTTGGGGAGGATATTGAGGTGTATAAGGCCAAGAAGGAGGTGTGCACCATGATGGATGAGTGGAAGAGTACCAATGTGTCAAGGGTACATTATGGTTGGGATGGTAATAATAGTAGGATGCACAATGCATTCCCTCCTAGTATGGTTGAGGTCGTTGAGGCCTCCTTTGATTGATAAAGTAGAGTTTCTCAGCCCCACCTTCTACCCCTTGGTATACATATTTCAATCTAGGCAAAGAAGGACATTTATCTGTGGTATGGTTTTCCTCATAGAATTATCATACCTCTATGAGATTTAATGGACATTCATTTTTGGGGTGCCTTATAGTGTATTTAGGGAAAAAAATATCTAAGGCCCTCTCTACTTCCTCTTGTCTCCTCTTTATATGCATGGTATCCATTTGCAAAGAAAAGGTATGCATAATTTCACTTTTTAATTCCTCCAACATGTTTCCAATTTCATTATTGATGGATGTTGGGGAGGGAGAGGAATTGACCAAAGCTTGAATAGCCCTACCCTTCTTCCTAGCAGTCCTGGAATGGTTTTTGAACACTATTTTGATGTCTTCATAAGATAAATGATAGATGTCTTTCCTAGATAACATGTTGAGGGTTTTCAGCATGTCCTCCCTAATCCCTTGGAGAAGAACTAACTTGAGTTATTCAGGAACAAAGCTACATCTAGCCCTCCTATAACTAAGATGGAAGCTTTCCTTATAGTCATCTATGGATTCATCAAGTCCAAGAGTCACTCTAAAAATTTATTATTTTGTTTCTTTGGACCTACAGTAGTCCCAGTAATTATTGTTAAAGGATTGTTGCATTTAAGCCCATGTAGTGATGTTATCCCCAAGTAGGCCCATCAACTAGTGGAAGGTTACATCCTTAAGGGTATATCGGAAAAATTTCAGCTTCTGCTCATTAGAGGTATAATAATAGGTCCTACAAACAACAACAAACTCAAACATAAAAGTATAAGGGTCGTCGAAGGTTAAGAGATGGAAGTGAGGAAGGGTAGTAGGGCTTATATTCTTCATTTTGGCCTTTCCATTAGTTTCTCTAATAGGGGAAGCCTCCTCATTCCTATATTTAGCCATGGTTTAGGTAGGTGAAATGGGTTCTTGTTCTTCTGAACTAGGTTCTTCAAAAATCTTAGGTTTTTCACCTAAGGGGTCTTCTAACTCCCCTAGAGTCAGAAAGGGAAGTTGACAGTCACCGAAGAAGAGTGAAGGTTTATTGTTTGATGGTGTGGGGGAATTTGGTAAAAATTTTACTTGAGTACCACTCTTTTTATGAGGCATGAAATATTTTTTTTTCCTTTTACGTGATATTTTCAAAACTAAATGAAAAATAAAAAGAAACCATTAAGAAGCAATGAAATCTAACTAGACACCTTCCAAACAATGATTCCAAAAAGTGGTGAGCCCTGGTATTGCACCAACAGTGCTACAACTCCCATAGGCTCCTCGACTCTATTTATCAACACTGGGGTTCGTACAAACTTCGAGATGAAAGTGCTATATATAAAATTGATGAAATTATACTCATGCCACCCTCAACTAGGTCATTTGATCATTAGGGCTCCAAGACCATTCTTCTACTAAATTAGTGGGAATTAACTATTGAAAGTGCAATTGAAATGCTATCCCTAGTGCAAAAAAAGCAAATGATTTTCAAATATAACAAGGTCATTTGATCATTAGGGCTCCAAGACTATTCTTCTACTAAATTAGGGGGAATTAACTACTGGAAGTGCAATTGAAATGCTATCCCTAGTGCAAAAAAAGAAAATTATTTTCAAATATAACTTTTCAATTTTGTTAAATCAATTCATGGAATAACACAAGAGATATGCTACCTCTAGAACGGAAACTACACTAATTGCAATCAACCATCTAGCTATCAAAATCACTTGAAAACATAATTTTTTTCTACCAACTCATAACTCAAGATTTCATGCATCATCTATCTAATTCACACTTTCATACGAAGTAATTTCCTATTTGCCAAATATGTGATGAAAAAATTAATGTTATTTTCTCTTGTAGGGAAGGAAAAGGAATGGATGGAATGGTTGAGGTGGTACCTCTTATTGTGGAGTCCAAGATGGAGGGTCAACCTACCCCTAAACTAAGAAATATTGGTGTTACAGGTCAAAATAAGGGAAAAATAGGCTGCTACAGGCATAGTAAAAGGGGCTACTACAAGATCCTTGTATTGCTATAGGAAGGCTTTCGAGAGGGTTTGGAAGGTAAGGATGATGGGATAAAAGGATGACAAGATGGATGAAGGTTGTGGTGGATGGATGGAAGGTGACCAACACTCCTAGCGAAGCTCAACACTTGTAGCTAATCTCAACACTTCAGGAAAGCCAATTTTGGACTAAGAAGGTTGCTCATAGTGACCTAAAAAGTAGAGATCAAGAACAGTGGTTGGGATTCATCAAAAGAGAGTGGAGAAATCTTGGGTGGAGATGGTGAAAAGGTCCCTTACTTGCAGGTCCAACAGTCCTTCAACATCACATGCACCTGCTCTTCTTTTCATTTACAAAATATTATAACCAATGGTGGAAAAGATGAGTTGAATTTGGAAACTATCTAAATGATGTTAAAAAGTCTGATCCATGCAGTGAGTTAAGTTCTAAGCTACAACAATCAGATGTAAAACAAGATAACTAATGTAGAATTTTTTCCAACAAATCATAAACAAGAAATCGTCACATAGTGTTTTTGGGCTATGATTGTTGAGTCCTCTAATTAAGCTCCCATGAGAGAGATGAGATAGACGCAACAATCACATACTTTTTGAGGAACTATATTCTACTAAAATGCAGCAACTAATCAAACATTTAAGCTAAAAGAAATATCAACGCATAAGAGGGACCTAAGCTACTGGTGTTGGGCCCAAACCTAAGGGCCTCAACGCTCTGAACTAACTCAGTGATGGATCAATGATAAACTTCTCATTATCATTGCATAAATGTCAAATACATCACATAATAAGTCAAAATTAGAAGTCACAAGTGCTTGAAATCAATAGCTTCTTAGTTGCACAAAAAATTCAAATACTAATTAGTTCCTTGGCATGTTTATTATACAAAAAGATAGGTACCAACAACTCCCTAGAAAATAGAGATGTTTGGCCCTCAAAACTCGAGAAAGGTGAATCTAGATCCTCCTTGAAATGCACTAGATTGGCTGTCAATGACCTCATCCTACTTGGCTACCAATGACTTCGAGTTGATGAGAGATAAAGTGGTGATCTTGGATAATTGAAGGAGTTAAGGAGGTGGACAACCTCCTATAATCTCTCCTTGTTGTCTACTATGCGCTCGTACATTGAAATTATCTCAAAATTGCTCCAATTCCTACATTTAAACCATATTAAGCCACATGACATAGCAACACATATTTCACTCCTCACACTAATCATAATATAACAAAAATTGTAAATAAATATGAGAAAGATATAATTTTAAAGTTGGAGGATGGCATTTTGACCCTTATGATATACCTATTGATGAGCCTCATAAAAAATACTCCATATTTCGTTTTGCAATAGTCAATTGTAAATCTGTCTTAGTAATTAATTTAGCTATAGAAGTGTGCATTTTGTTTTCCTAATGAAAATAAGTATTTAAATAAGTCATGCTAGATATAGAAACCTATTTCATTGTGTGGATATTTTCTTGTCCCAATCTCATATTAAAGCTTACATTATGCACAGGAAGCTACTTCTGCACAATGAAAGATTTAATAAACAAATATAAACCTAAAAATCATAAAAGTAAATTAAATTAATTGAAATTTATGATGTTTTCGAAGAATTATAGAAAAAATCCATATTTCATTTTACAATCAATATTTTTAAGTAATTTATTTATGGACGTGAACAATTTGTTTTCTTAAAGCAAGTATTTAAATAACCATTCCAAGGAAAATACATTAAAGCGCAGGTTATAAAAGAGGTTATTAGTGTTATAACATTGGAAAAAAAATAAAATAAAAAAATATTTGCTAAAACATTTGTTTGTGATAACAGATGTTTTAGCGTAGATTATAATGGAACTTCATCACAATTGAGAAAATATGGGCAGAAGGAGGTTTTAGCAGTGCGCTTCATTGACCAAGTAGCAGCAGTGTGCTACATATATAAAAGAACTGAGGCTACATATATAACTAAGAGTACCGAGCTACATACATAACTAAAAGCACTGAGGCATTGAATGCAAGGAATGCTAGTGCCTGAAATGTACAATACCCTTGTGCATATATATCAAAAAACACCTCGAGGAGTTCTTTTAAGGAACAACACTAGGGCAGGCAAAAAACATATTGTAGACTCAGTGCTTTCATTTAACTCGAAACCTCGATGTGTATGATTTATATAAATGCATCAGTGCGCTAAGGATATAAAAGAACCAATGTTGTTAATTTTAATAATGCATCAGGGTGAGAAATAATATATTGTAGGCTTAGGATGTTAGTTTTGTTAGAATTATGATACAAGTGTTTTCCTTGATGGCAACTCAGTCACAGGTCAGTTCAGTTTTGATGAAAGGCAACCCACAGTGTAACAGGTACATTCAGATGTAAGAGGGCATTGGTACAGAAGAACACGAACATGGAACTAAAGTCTACTAATTAGAATGAAGAAGTTGAAGGTAAAGGATGGTGAAAAGTAGCTTAAGATATATATGCAGGTCCACTTAGTCAAAACAATGTATACACACCGTTCATAGAACAAAAATAGCGTATATGTATACATGCACTTTCATAAGAAGAAAAGTGTGTATGTGTTGGAAAGTCAAGGCAATTTAAGAGGAGACAATACTAGGGGTTAATATCATGGTATTAGCCCACAATATTGAGCGAATTAAAAACTATTTGATCTTGTCCAAGAATACCACAGGTCCTAAGTGGTTTTTGTCTGAGGTATTGAGAAAGGCCTAAAACTATATAAGGAGGAGAAGATCATAAGACCAAGGTGTGCAAGTGAAAATGGTTTCTAAGGAATAGTTCTATTTGAAGTATATTTTATGTTGCAGGGGCTATTTTTGTGATTTAATCTGAAATATTTTGTGCAGCTTGAATTCAATGTTAGATCAGGATCATGAGACTTGAAATGAGTTATCATTGAATGATTTGATATTGCTTGTGCTAGATCTGATTATGTACACCTGTCTTATTTTTTAGATGTCATGATTTGGGTTTTTTTGAAGTCTGGAATAGCAGGGAAGTTATGAGTTAATATTTGTAGATCTATACACTAGTTCATCTCAGTAAAAGTGCATGTACACATAGGTTCTACTCTTCCAAGAAGCGTATAAAAAGGAAAATTCTATTCTTCAGATCTGACTGATTATCTGACTAGTTCTATTGTTTTACTGTTGTTTATCAATGCAGTATTCTTATATATGAATGTAAAGCTAAATTCATAAGGAGTTTGATATATGATTGATTGATTTTATAAGTGAGAAGGGCGATCTCTTCTACTGCTTGTGTAAAGATCTGTAAATTGATAGTAGATGTTCAATATATTGGTGGTTGGTACAGACTTGATTCAGAATTTTTATGTTTCAGTAGTTTTGAAGGTATACGTAGGTTTAATTAAAGGAAGTAACGTATACATGAAGACTTGGTTCAGTAAAGTAGTGTATACATTCTGATGTATGATTTTTGAGGTTGCAGCTGGTTCTGAATGATAATGTAGGTTTCTAGGTTCAGCACAATGTTCTAGTGACAGCGATCTAACTGTTTAGATTAACTAATTATTGGTTGAAGTAGTTTGAAAGTTCTAATGGGTCCAATTTGAAAATTTGATGAAACGAGGGCCTCATGTGTAATGTTGTGTACTAGGAGCATCTAGTTTGAAAATTTATGAAACGTGGTCCCTGGAGGAAGAGAGAAGGTCATAGCCTTTTGTAGGCCGGTGCCTACGTACTAGTAAACACATTGGCTAGTACAAGAGCTAGGGGATTGTATCTCCGTTCCAATAGAAAATATAAAACAAGAGAAGGTTATAGCCTTCTACAGGTAGGTGCCTACATACTGATATGAGTCTACGCCAGTACAAGATTGTAAACATATTTTCTTATTATTAAAAAGAAGGCAAAGACGACAACAACAGGTGTTTTTCACCCACATTTGGTTTCCACCTTAAATCTTGGTGTTCATGTGTGTTACTTATGTGTGATGATTTATTCTGTTTTTACTACACTGTTTAATAATTTACTGATGCAATGGATATAGATAAACACATGATAAATTAACTAGATCACAAGTTCTATGGGTATACACTAGTTTCACTAATCACAGTAGCGTGTACACGCTAGTTCACTTCACATAGGTACCGTATATAAATATGTTTGGGAAATAAAGGATTATTGATCTGATAATACTGATTCACCCCCCCTCAGTATTATTTCCAACAAGTTCTATGAAATAAATGGTGCTTTAAGAATTCCAATGCACCAGGGCATTAATTGCAAACAATATCGATGCTTGAAGAACTAAACGCCCCAGTGTTGTCATTTTTTGAAAAGGCACTAGTCATGAAAAAAATATGTCATCATAGTGCTTTTATATAACATAACACACAAGTGCATATTTATGTTATGAACACACCGACTTTTTGTATGAGATTCTCTCCTTTTTAGAAACATTGACCTATGACAATGCAATTATTGTAATTTTTAAAATTCGTTATTCATCGAAAAATTAACACATATCTTATAACAATATTCATATAAATTAAAATTTGATAAGTGCAGTTGTATATGATGTTTGGATTAATTTATTATATTATCAGATTTCACATCTCTTCATTATAATATTTAATCATCCATATATTTAATCAATGGTGTAAGATTTGATAGCGACATTGGATAACACAATAGAATAAATTAAAATGCATTTTGATATATATCAATAAGAGGTTCTATGTCATACAAAATAGGAATGTTATTGGTAACCCCTTGTCTTTCAATTGGGACATTATGTCCATTACATTAAAAAAAAAAATCTGATTTTCACAGAAAATTATTTCAAAATATACAGTAGGTTGCATTGATATCCAAATAGATCATCATTCTTCACTGCAAATGTTGTCTATGTGCGAGCTACTTCCCTGACTTGGGGTTATTTGGATGAATGTTTTTTTTATTTCATCAATTGTTTTTATCTTCTTGATCTTGCTCCATCTACAAACATAAAAATAAAGTGTAATTAGTGATATCTACATTGGTGAGAATAATGAAAATTGAAATAAATAATATATATCAATGTAAATCGAATAGAAATGTACCATAGAAAGAAGTGACTCATAAAACGTATACATGGTTTCAAAACTAAGTCTCATACCTTATTGCGACAACTAATCTGCTGGGGTAGTTCCATACTTAGTTTCCTGCATGTTTTAAACACCATTATAAATCATACATTTAATATAAAGGAGTTTTTTGTTCTATTAATTATAAACTCAGAGAAGTAAAGCAACATAGGTACTTAAAAATTCCAAAATTAATTTTTTATAGGCCAACATATACTCACAAGCCATATTTAACCCAATGTCAATCAATTCTTTTGATGGCTCTTCTTTCTATGTTAGCACCTATTTGAAGATATTCAAGGATGGTTGATGTAAAATAACTTAAAAATACAAAAATGAAACTTTGAGTTGTTATAACGAAACATTAAAAATTACTCACAAAATTTTATATCAACCTTTTTTTTCCTTGTCATCATGTTTATGTGCTTAATGAATTCCATTTTGTTTTGTTTTCTGCAAGAAAATACTTGAAAATTAATATTTAATGCTAAATTATTTTTTTATACATACAAAATCAATCATGATTACATACATTTGAAGCACATTGTTGTTGAGATGGCTCCTCCTTTGAAGTAATTATGTCCATTTCTTTTATCATCTCCTTGTACACGTTTTTGACATTCCTATCAGAATGTCCACATATCAACACGTTGATCATTTGGGATTTTCATAATATTCGTGAAAAATAAGTAATAAACTATTTTATATTGATATATGAAACTAAATATAAAAAAAATTGATATTAATAAATGAATGGTTTTTAGTAATATATATAGATAATTCTAGAAAATAATTTTAATTAGGAATATTACCTTTTGAATGATTCTTTTTTGTTGTTGTATGTTTTTGCTATTGCAAATCTGATATGTCTCATTGACCATTGCTCTAGAGACACTTCTCATAGTTTATAGGTAATTTGGTTCTTGGAATCATTGGATTGATTTTTGTATTGTAGGTGGAAAGTACATCTACACATTCGTTCCTCTATATCCATCATAGTTTTGTTAAAAAATTCACCCCCCCATTAACCTCCAACGCCACTCGGGATGAGCTAAAAACCAATTCATCGTCATTTACATGTTCTATAATTCTTCTTTTCTTAGAATGACATTTATCTTTTCCTTCGTTGTTGCTCGTTGTATAACATTAAACATATATGAATTAATAGACTGTTTGAAACATGTTATCTAATATTTTTAAGTATATTATTAATGAAAAAAAAAAAAAAAACTCATATTGAATAGTATATTTTCGTTCATCTTATTTATCATTTTGTAATTTTTCTATCAGGTTTTTACATTCTTTTCAACTTATAGTAGAAATAATATTATCAACCTTATTCATTTTATGGATCTTCATGAGACACACTAACCAATACATATTAATTAAACTTACATATAGTTCAAACATATTAATATTGTAAGGAATTTACAACTAACATTCCTTCTCTTCTTTTTTCGATGTGCTATCATGGTATCGATCAATATTTTTGTTACTTAACACCTTCTTAGAATTTTTTATCAATGTAAAACCCATAACATTCAATACAGAAGCCATTAAATATGTTTTCTATATAAATCAAATAATTTTAAGCCAAAAAGAGCTCTAGCAACTGGTGCATTTATTTGAATGAATACACATGTGCATTTACACCATTAAACACACCAGGCATTCAATTGTTCAACACCCTTATCAAAAGTTAATTTTTAAAAATATTTTAAAATTATGACAATGTGATTTCTAACAATAAAAGCACTAGAATAACTTAACAATTCCTTTTGGCAAAGGTGTTTCAATGGTTATATTACACTTAGAGAATCGATAAACAAACTGGATAGAACTTACAAGGTTATAATACACTGGTGCATTGTTTTACATAGGGCAAACCAGTGTGTTATATTACATTAACGTATCGCAAAAGAAACACCATTTTTTTAAAAACGGACAGGGTCGAGAGGGTTTAGATTTAATTCAATAAGTGATTCCCCTACATTACATGTTTAATTCCCTATATATAGTAAGTACATAAACCCATTAAATCTAAAATATCTAAAATGAAAAACCCTAATTATGAAGTGGTAGAGGGAGTTAAACCCTAAGGTGAGATTTTGCATTCACATAAGAAAGAAGAAGAAAGGGTTTGAGGAAAGCATTGAATTTATTTGTTTTTTTCTAAATTTTAACTGAATTTACCAGTCTTACAAATCACACTCCATTATACCTGAATGAAAAATTTTAACACTACATATGGTGCATCCCTTAATTGGTATTGATATTTTATTTTTTATATACTTTCTACCTAAGAACATGGCATGAATATATTTGTATCTAACATCGTGCATATGGTGGTCCCTATTTTGGTTTGTGTTGTGTTTAGATTTATTTCTTTCTCTAGTTAGGGCACATACCAACCTCATGTTTGATCTAGCCTTACCTATCTAAATTGGGTTATAGTGCTCTACATATGTGGTTTCCTCTCACTATATGCCCTTTAATCTATTCAAATTCAGTAAGTTATATGTTCACCCTTGTTTCAAGGCTATTAATCACATAAAAACATTTATTCCTAATGTTAAACGTGCATACCAAGGGTCCTTCATCACTTGGGGCTAGTCTGTATAACAATATGCTCAAACCCTCACCTGGATGAGCTTGCGCTAAATGCTCCAACTGTTTGCCAATATCCCCACACCTCCAACTAGGTTACTACATGCATCCTAGCCATGTGAATGGAGTATGGTGTCACTTGACCCTCATTATGGTTAATGCAATGGGAATCCAACTGTAAAGATATCTTCTCCCTCATTAATGATGTATGGTATTTCATTCAAACCGTAACCATTTACTTAGTTCACCTTTCATTCCTTCGGATTATCGCTATGTCACTAGAGTTGAGGTCTTTGTAACATTACCCAGTGGCTTCATCTACTACCTCCACCATATGCCTCTATTGTCGCCACTTATGTTGTAGAGTGTCCATGTTTGCGTCAAAGTGTCCATGGTTGCACCAAAGTGTACATGTTTTTTCTGGGCCTTGCCACGACTTGGGAGTAATCTGGTAGCAATGTCATTAGTCTTAACCCTAATTTATGCATCTGCTAGTAATACCAATGTTTTTTTGTTAGTTTGAAACAATGGAGGTTATTCATTCTGAATCCACTCACCCAGGTAATCTTAGTTCTTGTTTTGTTCTTGGAATTCCAAGCTAGTAGATTAACCCCTTTGGTTTTAGCACAGTTCTAATCTCCCTTATTTTTGTATATTTTCATGTAGATTAGCAATTCATGTAATGTACAGAAACACAAGCAATAATTTATTCTTCTCTTTAAACAACAAAAACCAACAAAAACCAATGATCGATGAAAACAATAATTGACAAGAGGAATATAATCAAAGATACATAACACAATTATTTCTCTAGGGAAATCCACTGCTCAAAACCCCGACTATCTATTGCATTAATCAGGAATCTAAGTGATAATACAAAGCTTGTTCTCACAAGAACAATTCTGACATTAGTATGATCAACTCTCTACCTCACAATCCTGTACTGACCAATAGTTATCCAATTTATGCTACATGATAAGCCCCTATTTCCTTGCATAATTATTAAGAGGATTAACCCATATTTAATTGGGAGTTCCTTCTTCCATAACTCTGCAATCCAAGTCTAGGTCCTCTTATGATTGCATGCATGATATGCACAACTCTGATCATTCTACAACTGATAGTACATTATCCCTACACTCTATTCTCAACTGAATCTTTATATCAGTTGACATGCAAGAGTTTCACCTGACTGAATCTTCAGTTAGCTAGAGTAGCACTGAGGGTGCACCAGTGTACCAACTCACTGCTAGACCTCTACTAGTCCCACAAGAAGTTAGAACTAGTTTAACTATCTATAACTCAGTCAAACTGAGTTATCTAATTACAACTCAAATAAACTCATCCTGGAACCCTAAAATTTAGGGAGAACATATACATGATGATAGAAAGACTTCCAACTAAAAATTCATAATATAATTAAGTTAATTAAACATAATTAACTATATTCAAATTGCTATGAGAATAGAATTTGATTTTAATTCATAGTTTAATTTAAGAACAAATTAAACTGGAATTTCTTGTTGCCATTTCTCAACACTCCCACTAAAAAATAAATGGATTGTCATCTACCCTGATCCTATCTCTGTGAAACTTGAATTTACATCTTGACAATGCCTTTTTCAAAATGTCAACATCTTTCTCTTTTGTGGGAATGTACTACAACAACATAATTCACTACAATACACAATCTCTAAGATGATGATATCATATATCTATATGCCTGGACCGATCATGAAAAATTGGAATTTCAAAAAGTTTGATACAACTCTGACTATCGTAGTAAATCACACTTGGATCCATCTACTAAGCAAACAAACCAACAAAAATCTTTTTCATCTACATGGCCTCAGATGCTTTTTGAATTGCAGCCATGTAATCTGCCTCTGCCGACTGAGTACAACCGATCTCTGTTTCTTGTTGTACCAAGAATTTGTTACTGACCCAATAATAAAGATCCCTCCTATTGTGCTCAACCTATCGGATGGACTCCCTGCCCTATCAGCATCAATAAAGCCTTGAAGCTTCACTCCCTCTATTATTTTGCACAACAAATCCATACTATGTAGTTCCATTGAGGTATCTCAACACATGCTTTTCCACCTTCCAATACAACTTAGTAGCCCTAACCATCACTTGACTAAGTTGGTTAACCACATAGCTCATATCTGGTCATGTGTTTACCAAATACATGAGTGAACACACAAGTTGCCTGTAAATAATAACTTCTACTACTTCCCCTGAAGTAGCATCCTCGTTCCTCTAGTTACCTGCTAGAGGAGTCTCTATGGGTTTGCTTTTCCCCATGCAGAACCTCTTGAGTATCTCATTGGAATACTTTCCCCGAGACACAAACAACTCCCCATCACCCTCCTATACTTCCATGCCCATAAAGTAATGCATGAACCCCATATCCTTCATCTCAAACTCTCTTGCAAGATCCTCCTTGCAAGGATTTATCAACTGATCATCAACTGTCAAAATCCAACCTTTGACATATAACACAACGATAAAAAATTTACCTCCCACCAATATGTGGTACAGATTTCCATCTCCTTCGCCCTTCGTGAAGCCTAATCCGGTGAAGTAACTATCGATCCTGGTGTACCAAGCACAGGGTGCTTGCTTCATCCCATACAATGGCCTCTATGTACACCTCTTCCTCAATCATTCCATTAAGGAAGGTTGTCTTTACATCCATCTCATGTATCTTGCAACCCATCTACACTACTAGTGCCAATATAGATCTGATCGATGCCTGCCTTGTAACAAGAGCAAAGGTCTCATCATAGTCAATCCCCTCTACCTGTGAAGATCCACCGACCACAAACCTGGCCTTATGCTTATCCACACTACCATTTGTAGCTTTCTTTACCCTGTAAATCCATCAAGAGCTCACCATTGACTTTTCCTCTGGTCTCAGGACCACATCACAAACATTGTTACAAACTATGGAGTCATACTCCTCTGCCATGGCATCAACCAAAATCATTTGTTGCACTACCTCCTCAAAGGAATATGGATCTATCTAAACACATATGCTCATAAGAGCCATGTTTGCAATGTACCTCTCAGGTGGCCTCCTCTTCTTGTGTTGAGATGTGGGTGCTCCCAAATTCTCCGTGCATCATGCAATAACCTATCAACCTCTCTAGTGTGCTTTCTCCCATCTCTGGAAGACTCTGCTTGAGTGGATGTCTCCACTCCCTGTTCCTCTACATGTGGTTTCTCCACATCAATCTGAGGCTCCTCAACCTTAGGAGCTAAAAGCTCCTCAACCACATGTAGTTCAATCTCCCTCTCAAGGGAAAGTCGCATGACCTTCTCCTCATCGAATCTGACATCCCTACGAATCACAGTCATCTTGGTGGTTGGTAAGTACACCAAATAGTTGTGAGGTGTATTAGTGTACCCCAAAAATATCCCTAACTTTATTCTCATCTCAAGTTTCTTCCATGCATATTTTGTCACATGGAAATATACCAATGACCCAAAAATCCTAAAGTGACCAATATTTAGTCTCTTATAGGAGTAAGCCTCATTTGGTGTCTTCATCCCAAGAATCACATGCAGGCTATGGTTGTGCAATAAACTATTATGTTGTATGCCTCAGCACACAAGTGTAGTGGTATGTATTGATCATGCAACATTGCCTGTGTTGCCCCTATAATTCTTATGTTCTTCCTCTTAACCACCCCATTACATTGAGGTTTATGGGGTGTTGTCATCTCCATTTAATCCCTTATGTTGCACAGAAGTTCTTAAACTCATTTGAGACATACGCACCACCATTACCACTCCTTAGAAATTTAAGCTTCTTGCCAGAATCTTTCTCTACCAATGATTTAAATTCACAAAACTTTGCAAAATTTTGATCCTTCTTCTTCATGAAAAATGTCCAACATTTATGAGAAAAGTCATCGACAAATTTAACATAATACCTGTATTTGGTAGTGGATGCTATTGAGAATGGTCCACATGCATCTAAATGGACTTGCTCTAGAATTTCCTCTACTCGATTCTCTATCATGAAAGGAAGCCTTGGTGTATTTTCCCAAAGTACACCCCTTGCATGTATCAACTTGCTGTAGCATACCTTTGGGAAGACTAGTACAGATCTTTTGCATGATTTTCAAAGCCCCATGATGCAAGTTATCGAATCATCTGTGCCACAACTCACCAACATCTAGGCTCTGCACCTTCTCTACTTTCATGCTCAAATCAACACAATCCTTTACCTCCAACTCATAAATATTCTTAACTCAAACCTCTATCTTCTTTACTTGACTCATGGGTATGTGTCAAAGGAACTCCTTTCCTTTCGATAAAAACACATCATGGCCTCTATCCTCAAGCATGGTGATCAATACTAAGTTCTTCTTCAAGCTCAGCACATACATAACATCTCTCTAGGTGAGAGGAGCACCCTACTCCCTCTGAAAAGTAACTGTGCCCAATCTAGTAGCACTATACCTCTCATCATTACCCATATTGATATGCATCCAGAGATCCTTCTCCTCCAAGTCACTGAACAACTCCTTTTCACTAGTCGTGTGGAATGAAGCTCCATTGTTAAGGTATGATACACTACCCATCATTGATGATACCATGAATGAAATGAGAGTAAATTCCAATTCGAATTGAGAGGCCAAAGCCTCACCCACCACTCCTCCTGAGGACTTCTTCTTGGACTTCTTAAGTAGACAATCTGTAGCAAAATTTCCCATCTCATGACAATGAAAGCACTTAACTTTTGACATGTCTTTCTTCTTACCTCCATGGGAAGAATCCGATTTGGAATGGGACACCTTCCCTTTCAATTCCTTAACTTACCCGCTAAGGAACAATTTTCCTCATCACCAATCTTTGATGAGGAACCATCTCTGGTGTTCCTTCTGATATCCTCCTCCATCAAATTTAACCATAGTCGTTTCCAACCTGGCAGCTTCTCCCTCCCATTAATAGAGTCCTAATAGCTATTCCAACTATTGGGAAGGCCTGGGAGAGCTAGGCTCACCATGACATCCTCGAAAATGATTATTGAAACACTTCCAATCTCATCACGACAATGAGTAAACTTGGTCAAGTATTTTGGATTGGTCTCACCTTTCTCCATCTTGATTGTTTTAAGTTTGTATTTTAGTGCCAACTTCCTATGGTCAATGTTGTTCTGGAATAGGTTAGTCAATGCTTTCCACATAGAATAGTGGGTTTCCTTCCGATAGAGAGTTGAGACAATGTGGTCCAGAACTGCTTCAAGTATTATCCACCTCGCCTTCGCCACACACTTCTTCCATTAAACTAGATTTTGTGAATTTGATGTTGCTAGCTTAGGAATGTCTTTATCAATGAATTACTTGATTTCATTATCCTCCAACACTTCCTCCATATTATCCTTTCAGTCCATATAATTCGAGTTTCCTCGCAAGGCATACTCGAGCCTCAAATCATAGAAATCCATTTTTCGATCCTAAAGTATGTATTACGAATTTGATTTCTACCTGAAACCCAAAACTCAAAACATAAAAATCTCCTCTAGTATATTGTCTTCAACTCTTATACCATGTAGATTTTCCTGTAGATTCACAACTCATGTAATGTACTAAAACACAAGACAAGAATCTACTTTACTCTTTAAACAGTGGAAACCAATGATCGATGAAAACAATAATTGACAAGAGGAAGATAATGAAAGACAAATAACACTTGTTTCTCTGGGAAAATCCATTGCTCAAAACCATGAATGTCTACTGCATTAATCGGAACTCTGAGTGATAATACAAATCTTGTTCTCATAAGAACAATTCTTGCACAAGTATGATCAACTCTCTGCCACACAAGCCTGCATTAATCAACACTTTTTTTTTCCTATTGAGCCCCTATTTCCTTATGCAATTCTTGATAAGAATAAACCATATTTAATTGGGAATTCATTCTTCCATAATTGCACAATCTAAATCTAAGTCTTCTTCTCATTGCATGCATGATCTATACAACTCGAATCATTCTATAATTGATAGTACACTATCCCTGCAATCTAGTCTCAATTGGGTCTTCTCTGAACTAACATGCATGAGTTTCTCATGAGGGAATATTCAGTTAAGTGGATTAGAACTGAGGATGCACCAGTTCACCAACTCATTACTAGACCTCTACTAGCCCCACAAACAGTTAGAACTATTTTAATTGTCTATAACTCAGTCAAACTGAGTTATCTAATTACAACTCAAATAAACTCATTCTAGACCCCTAAAATTTAGGGAGAACATATACATGAATATATAAAGACTTCCAACTCAAAATTACTAAGCTAATTACGTTAATTAAACTTAATTAATTATTTACAAGTTAATATGAGAATAGAATTCGATTTTAATTCACAATTTAATTCAGGGACAAATTAAACTGGAATTTCTTGTTTCCATTTCTCAACATTTTCTTCCACATGAATGGACCAGGAGTTTCTACAAGGTTGTCTTGGATCTATAATGACCACCATATAGCCACTAGTGTCACATATAAAAAAAATTACTGCAAACCTGGTTTTCTTATTATAACATTTCCTTAGCTCTGTTACATTAACACATTTTGTGTTGGGTTTTGATGTGAAGGCTCGACTGCCAAGATGGTTTTCTACTCTACGACACCTACCTAGGTATTATCTCCTCTCTTTACTCGAGTCAGTGGGTTGGGATTTCTTTTCTTTTAATTTCATTTGGAGTTGTTCCTATCCCCTAATTCTAGAATTTCATATGGCTTATTATTGCAGGTATACCCACACCATTCTCCTTTAGACACATACTTGTGTCTCCATGGAATAGTGAGTACTAATTCATCACCCCATTACTTCCAATTCAGTTTCTTTTCACCACCCCTTCTTTCTTGGACTACCTTTCCACAATGGATAGCCTTGGGAAACTTCAGGATTTCCTATACTATTTTTAATGTTTTTGATTGTGAAACTTTTGGTTATGTGTCAAGTTTTTGTTTTTAAATGGGTTTTCTTCAATTTAAGGTTAAAGATCCAAGCGCTCTCTGAACTTTCATTTGTATATATTGTACTTGGATTTCTATCAGAACTTGAATCCCTATTCAAGGTTTTTATTTTCCTTTTCTTTTGTGGAAATATTTATACGTACCACATTTAATATGGCCAACACTATGAGTGTCTCCACTAATGGAGAAATTCCCATATAAGAGGTTTCAGGAATTTTTACACCCTTTGTTTGTATTTACAACACTATGTTATATTTATGTTATGTCACATACTGGGGATATAGGTGCACTTTTCTTTCTAAGTTTTTATTTGGAATGTATATCTAGTGTTTCTATGATTGAAAATTGAGGGTAATAGTGTATTTGGTTCTCATATTGGTTAATTGAAATAAATATATGTTTCTAATATGTTTGCAGAATGATGATAATACTATGTCTTGTTCTGAAATTGATTATCTTGAATAAATATTAGCTCCTGCTATTTTTTGCAAAATGGTGATAAGATTGTAATTTTCTCTCAGCCTGGTTATCTGAAATGAATACTCATTTTTGTTACCTTTTAAAGTTAAAGGTTGAATCAACATGAACCAAACTTTTTGTTTCTTAATTACATTTCCTTTATGTGTAAGCGAGTATGTCAATTCATATAAGTATTCACCCTTTGTAAATATTCTAGATATTTATCATAATCATACATGACACTCTCTATCTATAATCGGATTAATGATTTAGCTTTTCACTAAGTTTTCTTTCTCTTTTATGCTATTGTTGGTCACTACATGCCCACGTTAATTTTAGAATTTTAGTCCATCTTTGGTTCTATAGTGATATCTATTTTTAAGAGGAACTATATTTTTGCTAACGTGAATATGGTGGTGTATGATGTTCTAGAGTAATTTCTGCTTTGAGTTCATATGATCATGGCTTGAGTTTTCAGAGTCAAGCAACTTCCTTTTCAAGTATGTTTCTGCTTTTCTTTTTCGACCCTTATGTTTCTTCTAGTGTCGCTTTCATGTAATCTCAACAGTATACTACACCAAGATATTCCCCAATGGTAAATTAAATTTATGATGATATAAGATCTACAATTAGTAACGAGAATTAATACCCTAATTAATAACAATGTAAACTTTGAAACAGGAACTGTAAACTCAAAACGGGAACTCTAGCTAAAAAACCCCTTTAAAACATCAAAAACAGTGCTAAAAATGAAAAGTGGTGATGCTAGAATAACACCCTTTTTTTTCTAGTGTAAATTTTGAACATGTTTTAAAAATGGCGGTGAAAACCAATTTTTTGTACAAAAATTGTCCAAAAAACATCCTCAAACAAAAAGTGTTAACGCTGGGATAAGACTTTTTTTTCCATTTTTTTCAAGGGTAATATTTCAACATTACAAAATAATAGCGTAAAATATTGTATCATCATCCTGAAAAAAAAAATTAAAATTTCAAACAAATAATGAAGGCATAA